>CM060591.1:5788156-6008156 GCA_030578255.1 Tiaroga cobitis | reverse complement strand
ATACTCAATGTAGCTGCCTGCTATTTGGAACATCCTTTGTGCCGAGAGTATGATTGATGCCTTAAAATGCCTGTAAAAATAGGCAACTCACTAGTTTTTTTTTTGGAACAGAACAAATGTGTCTAGCTTTTAAAGTGTAAGTTTGTAGATTTTTGGGTGTAGTGTTCATACACCATGTTAGTCAGTCTTCCAGGTTGAAATGTTGACTATACAAACACAGAGGTTTTTCAGATTTTCTGTCGCAATGTTCTGATGATTCTTCGCAGCCTTTAGCCACTGCCTACAATGTGCTGGATCCTTCACTGGAAACAGAATATATCTCACTTCCACTAAAGGTTTTCTCTGAATTCTTGCGTTTCCTACTCAAGCAAGGCAGTATTTGACTCTGTTTAAGCATAGCAGACTGGTGGGAGGGGCTTTGGAAGGCTACAGTCCCAGTGCATTATGGGTGTTGATTTTTCTGTTGTTTTCCTGGCTAAATGGCAAAAGGTAAAACATCATCCGCCCTTTCTCTGTTTTCCCTAGTCTGATTTAAAAATGTTTGCCTTTCTACCACATAGGCAGCCAAATTTTATTGAAAGCCCATTTTTCCAGTGGTGAAATACCCCTTTAAAGAGTTAAAGAAAAGCCAACGCCAACGCCAATAGACGTCATATCACATATCAACTCTGTTCTGGAGGTAGTGTAACATTGTGCTTAAAGTTGAGCACTAAAAATGGAAAAGCTGCTGGTTTGGAGCAGGGACTCGAGCAAAGGTGATTGTCCTTGTTAGACGTGCCTTAATAAAAGTGTCCGCTAAGTGACTACTTACTCTTCATGTAACCTTAATTTCAATAAAGGCACATTAAGTGACACAGAACAAACTATTTTCTTGTTCGCAGCAGGCAGAGTTCATCCTCTACCAATCTATACTCTTTATGCAGATAGTGCCCTGTAATTACATCGCAAAGTTTAAGTACAGTCCTCCAACAATGCAAATGGAAGAGTGGGGGAGCTCTCTCTCAATCTCTTATTGTTTTTCTCCAAACATGCTTTCTGACTCCCTCTGTAATTACCACCCACACTGTGAAATATATCAGCAGATGCAAGTTGTTTAATGGTGGTCCTGATACAAAAAACACTTTTTTGAACGAGCCTACAAGACCTACAGACCTACAATCTCAGCGCATGGAGGCCGACAATGTCAGAGCAGAGCAGTTTGACTGGGAGCAGAGAAATATGGAAGATCACTTGTGTAAGTTGCTTAAGCATATATGATTTAGAGCAAGACGAATTACAGCTTTAAAAAGAAATCTAGGTTGAGAATTAAGTTGAGCTAAATCAACAACATTCTGGCATAGTATTGATTGCCCAAAACTTGTTTCAACAGTGAGACACTTAAAACGATCAATCAGTAAACATAAAAATACTCACTGTATACAAATTTAGGTCAAGATGTAAACAATATGCCTTAACATGATATTAGTATTTTACCAAGTTACAGTATGTCCAATTTTACAACTTTGACTTTTTTGCCATAAATGCAACACCATAAACACTAAAACGACTGTAAAAAGGACAGCTGAAATAATACGTTTTAACAGAAAAATCATGAGTACTGTATGCTATTTTAAAATAGTAAAAAAAAATGGCCCCATTTGATTCTCTTGCATGTGCCTCGCCAATAACTTTTTTCTAAATTATTCCTTGCAATTATTTTTTGAACTGATTGAAGTCAACATGACATGAGAAATTACGCATAAAAAAAATAAACATGTATGCAATTTAAGCCATGACAAGAGACAGCATTAGCATTGCACTGAGATAATTTGTAGTTATAACAGATCAACAGCACAGTAACCTTGAGCACATTTGAACTGCATTTCATAAATTACCAAGTTGATAATACACCAGAGGCTCAACCAGAAAGTCATCATCAGCTATAAAATCCAATTATGCAATGCATTGTACCATCTTCGCCTCAAGCAATCAAGCACTCTTTTGCATGAGAGGCATCATCATCACTATTTAGGTTGAATAAACATGATTTAATTATGATCAGTGTTCCCTGTGATCATAATTGAACCACCTCCATGTTCCCACATTCATTGGCATGGTTGTAGGAGAACCTGATCAAGAGGGCTGACGCCTTGCAACTGGAGGAAATATTTGCTCTGATTAAAATGTTTTAACATACTGTAACGGTTATGTTATGTTAGTGTTTCCTTTAGGTTACGTTTACACGGCAACGATATGCTTAAAGCGGAGAAGATTTTTCTTCGAATTTCCACACGGATCCTCTAAAACGCTGTATTCTGCTGCCAGGCCATTAGATGGTGATGAAACACTATGGATTGAACACATAATACGCATGTGCATGACGTCATCGTCTTCAGAGATTGGCGTTTTTGTTGTTTACACGGAGACCGGTTTCAAAAATGTTGAAACTTTGAAACCCGTTTGCATTTTCAGGCATCCACAATGCGGTTGTCGTGTAAATGAACGGCCAAAACGCCTAAAAGTTTTTCGTTTTAAGTTGAAAACGGTGTCGTGTAAACAGCCCCTGAGTTCCTGTGTTTCCTTCCGATCTGTGTTTAGTTCCTGTTCCCTTTGCTAGTTTGTTTCTATGGTTACTCATTGATGATTTGTTTATATTCACCTGTTCCTCATATAGTTTCCTTTCTTATGTGGTAGTTACTCTTTCGTTTAGATAGATAGATAGATAGATAGATAGATAGATAGATAGATAGATAGATAGATAGATAGATAGATAGATAGATAGATAGATAGATAGATAGATAGATAGATAGATAGATAGATAGATAGATAGATAGATAGATAGATAGATAGATAGATAGATAGACAGACAGACAGATAGATAGATAGATAGATAGATAGATAGATAGATAGATAGATAGATAGATAGATAGATAGATAGATAGACAGATAGACTATAGATAGATAGACAGACTATATATATAGTCCTTGTGTATGAAAGGGGAAAAAAATATTATTGAAATATATCCAGGCTGTTTTATTGCAAGAACGAATTAAATGTACTTAGTATTAATCAGTTTTCCTTTTGAATAGCAAGTTGTTGTTGTTGTTTTACATAATTCCATACATCCAATAGACAAACAATGGAGGACGCTCTTTCTTGTCTAACATCTGCATCACAGTTATCTATCATCCCCCAAGGGATCTCTAAGGCAGAAAGGCTTTCGGCTCATATCAAGATCATCTGTTGTCCGTGTCTATCGCTCTGTAGTGACTGAGAACAGCCTCCATAGAGGTGAAAAGCCTTGTTATTGAGGAGCAGATACAATCTGTCCACCACCTGTATGCCTGGGTGATTCTGCTGTACTGTTTGGCCCATACATAATGACTTCTGGGAGCCGACACACACCAGCTGGACCTACAGTAGCAAATCAAACTCAAAGGGACTTGCTTAAACCTTAGTGTGTAGGTGCTTATCATCGTCATCATCATTATTATTAATATTAAGATGATGAATAATCTCTCTCTCTCTCTCTCTCTCTCTCTCTCTCTCTTTCTCTCTGTGTCTCTCTCTCTCGAAGTTCCTCATTTAAGTGAAAGCAAGACAGCATTAGAGAAAGCGAGAGGGAGAGACAGAACGGCCATAATGCCACTATTCAGGAAGAGGCATTTTTCCCACACTTTCAGTAAACAATTCATTTGTGCGAGGTACGGTTCATGCATCAAGATACCACCTTTAAATTGCTAGGTAATGGAGGCACTCTTTTTGTTTTTTTTATTTATAAAATCTCCCCTGATACTGTTTAGAGGTGACACGAAAACGCAATTAGGTTTAATGGAAGAGTAGTAAATTCAATAAGACAGGCAAATGAAAGTGATGTTAAAGCCACATGCATTAGAGAGCGAGAGACCCTTGTTTATCCCTTGATATCGCAAACAAATAAACAGTGAACTTGGAATGAAAAATTAGTTTGAGCAGTTCAACTAGAAGTTTCAATAAGTTTATATTTCATAAATAAACACCAAAACAAAAATCTATTCACATTGAAAGTATGCATTTTTAATTAGGGCTGCACAATGTAAAAAAAAAATAAAAAAATGACATTGTTATATTTACCTTTTCTGAGATATGAAGAAATACAGGAATATTCACCAGATGACTTGAATAGCTATATTTGGAAACAATTAATCATTATAGAATAAGTGGGCCAGTGGAGTGATTTTGTTGGGGAGTGTAAAAAAAAAAAAAAAAGTACTGGTGAAGAGTGCAAAAATTCCTTTTTAAGGCTGACATTTATTCCCCTTGAAATTTGGGTGTTCACACTTGGATTTACTCTTAACAAGAACTAACCTCTTTCAGAAACCATAACGTGAACAGAGTAAAAAAAAAAAAAAAAGTTAAATGTACAAATACTGAGGAGTCTATTATTGAGCTCATCACTAAATCGAATTCTTCTACATGCCACCTGGATCCCATCCTCACCTCCCTTGTTAAGACCTGTCTACCTGGCTTAGCACCACTGATCACCTCCATTATCAAATCATCTTTGTCAACTGGCATAGTTCCTGCATCACTAAAAGCTGCGATAGTCAGACCCACATTGAAAAAAACAGGACTGGACTGTAATAACCTTAATAATTATCATCCTATATTAAACCTGCCCTTCATTTCCAAAATACTTGAGAGAGTGATTGCAATCCAACTCCAGACTTACCTTCATGAGAATAATGTTCTTGAACAAATTCAATCTGGGTTTCGTTCACGTCACAGTACCGAGACAGCCCTTATCAAGATCACTAATGATCTTCTCCGTGCAGCTGATGCTGGCCTACTATCCATTCTCATTCTCCTAGACCTCAGTGCCGCCTTCGACACAATATCCCACCAACTGTTGCTAGAGCGGGTTGAAAGTATAGGAGTCTGTGGTACTGCCCTTAAGTAACTTGTAAGTCTGACCAGCCAGTGGTGCCTCAGGCTTGTTACATCTGGCCCGCCCCTCTAGCTGCTACCGTAGGCGCACACCAGGCTCAACACCCCCTGGTGAGTCGGTACAGTCAGCAGCTGCCAACGCCGAATCCCGGGCGGCGGTTAACTAACCCGGAAAACTCAGCTCGTCTGAGTCTGGGCCTGTGGAGCCCCTGGTGGAGGAAATTCCACCAAAACGGGTCTTTGGACATTCCACTGCAACCAGAATCATCTCCAGTCGTCTTGACTATGTCTTGCCACTGGGTACAGATGAGGCTGGTCGAGAGAGTGAGGTTGAATGCTGCGCAAATCACCCTCACTTAAATCCAAGTTCTCTGCGCAAGTCATGGCACTTTTTTCTTACCATCGTCATTATCCAAGTCCTGTGGCGATGGGTTAGCGACGAAGCAGCAGGCACGGATATGCTGGAAGCTGTAGCCGCAAACCTGCACGCAGGCGGCTCAGGATATTGGTCGTTCTCGCACTGGACCGAAGCAGCAGTGAAGTCCGGCAGCACCCTGAGTGACTGAGCAGCCCTATTCAGGATCGCACTGCTCACCTCCTTTGTGAGGAAAGGGTTAGAAAAGGTACCCTAAACATTGTCTGCTTCAAAACATCCTGGCCAGCCTACCGCAGCTGGCGGGATCCCATACTTGCGGTCGAAAAACAAAAAGAAAAACAAATAAAACGAAAAAGACCAAAGTGATACCACTCATTGTTGGCACCTGGAATGTGCACACACTGATGGATACATTTGGATCAAAAAGACCTGAGAGACGCACCGCCCTCGTGGGCAGAGAGCTAGCCAGATATAATGTGGATGTTGCTGCCCTTAGTGAGACCCGACTGCCCGATACTGGACAAGTGACTGAAGTGGGTGCAGGTTATATATTCTTTTGGAGCGGTTGAGGCCAGGAGGAGAGACGTGATGCTGGTGTTGGTTTTGCAGTAAAAAATCACCTGGTCAACCAACTGGCAAGCCAACCCAAGGGGATAAACGACCGTTTAATGACTTTACAGCTCCACCTATTTGGTAAAAAGGCGGCCACCATCATCAGTGCCTATGCCCCTACCATGACCAACTCTGACGAGATCAAAACCAAGTTCTATAATGACCTGGAAGTCGTTATTGCTGCTACAGCCAGCTCGGATAAACTCCTGATACTGGGTGATTTCAACGCCAGAGTTGGAAGTGACCATCATTCATGGAATGGAGTCATTGGTGCACATGGTATTGGAAAATGTAACAGCAACGGTCTTCTACTGCTGCAAACATGCTCTGAATTTGACCTGCTCATCACCAACACGATATTCCAACTACCAAAGCGCAAGAAAACGTCATGGATGCATCCTCGTTCACACCACTGGCAATTGATTGACTATGTCATCGTGAGGAGAAGCGATCGACACGATGTCAGGGTGACCAAGGCAATGTGTGGTGCTGAATGTTGGACTGACCATCGTCTCATTATCTCCAAATTAAACATCCAAATTAAGCCTAGTAGACGCCCACAAGGACAAAGACATTTTAAGCGTCTTAACATTACTCGCCTACAACAGGAACATACCAGACTGGCCTTTGTTGAGGCTTTAGACCATCACCTGGAGTCTCTAAGCTTTGAGCATATAGACGCTGAGGCAGACTGGACTGCTCTCAAGACCGTACTGCATTCTACAGCCCTTGAATCACTTGGTGTTCCATTACGTACACATCAAGACTGGTTTGATGAGAACGATGCAGAAATCCGAGCACTCCTTGACGAAAAACATTGCCTGCATAAAGCATATCTGAATGACAGCAGCTCAAGTTTAAAGAAAACTGCCTTCCTCAACATTCGCAGGATTGTTCAGCAGAGACTCAGAGTCATGCAAGATGCCTGGCTGTGCGCAAAAGCTGAGGAGATTCAATCTTACGCTGACAGTAACAACACCAAGTGCCTCTATTATGCACTCAAGCAGGTCTATGGTCCGCAACACTCAGGAACTTCATCTCTCCTGAACTTAGATGGAACAACACTCCTTACGGAGAAGGACAGAATACTTGAAAGGTGGGTCGAACACTACAGCGCGGTCCTCAATCGGCCATCATGCATAAATGAGGAGGCAATTGCGAGATTGCCTCAAGTTGAAATAAACCAGTCCTTGGCTGTTCTGCCATCCACTGAGGAAACCAGCAAAGCCATAACACTTCTTTCATCAGGCAAAGCTCCAGGGTCCGATGCCATTCCAGCAGAAATCTACAAGGCTGGAGGGCCTCGCTTAGTCGAGAAACTGACCGATCTCTTCCAGGCCATGTGGAAATTAGAAGCTGTTCCTAAGGAGTTCAAGGATACTACTATAATCAATCTATATAAAAGGAAAGGCAATCGGCAGGACTGTGACAACCATAGAGGCATCTCCATACTATCAGTCGCTGGCAAAATCTTGGCAAGAATCCTTCTGAACCGCCTAATTGGCCACCTAGACCAGTGTCTGCTACCTGAGAGTCAGTGTGGCTTCAGAAAAGACCGCGGAACCACTGACATGGTATTTACTGCTCGGCAGTTACAGGAGAAATGCCAAGAACAAATCGTTGATCTAACAAAAGCATTCGACACAGTCAGCCGGGAGGGCCTATGGAAAATCATGGCCAAGTATGGGTGTCCAGACAAGTTCATTGGCATTGTGCGCAATCTCCATGATGGCATGATGGCCAGCGTCAGAGATCACCAAGAACTCTCTGATCCGTTCCCAATCACAAACGGGGTGAAGCAAGGCTGCGTTTTAGCGCCAACACTCTTCAGCATGGTGTTTTCTGCCATGCTGCAAGACTCATTCCAGAATCACAACACTGGGAATAACATCATCTACCGTTTTGATGGCGGGCTATTCAATCTGCGGAGGATGCAAGCCAAAACTAGAGTGGAGGAAGTCACCGTTCGAGAACTCTTGTTTGCGGATGACTGTGCTCTGGCTGCTGGCTCAAATAAAGATCTACAGGACAGTATGGACCACCTCTCCTCAGCTTGCAACAACTTCGGCCTAACAATTAGCACAAAGAAGACTGAAGTCTTATACCAACCTGCTCCTGGGAAACCCTATACTGAGCCAACCATCTTTGTGAATGGGCAAAAGCTTTCAGCCGTTGACAAGTTTACTTACCTTGGTAGTACACTGTCTCGTGCTGTGCACATAGATGATGAAGTTAACATCAGGATTGTCAAGGCCAGTGCAGCCTTTGGACGTCTACGTGACTCAGTATGGGAAAGGACTGGCATCAAGCAGGAGACAAAATTGAAGGCCTACCGGGCTGTTGTTTTGCCAACTCTTCTGTATGGGTGCGAAGCTTGTACAGTCTACCAGCGCCATGCCAAAAAATTTAATCATATCCACTTGAGCTGTCTGAGGAAACTGCTGAGGATCAAGTGGCAAGACAGAATTCCTGACACGGAAGTCCTCAGCAAAGCAAATATCCCCAGCATCTACACCATGCTTGCGAAGGAACAGCTTAGATGGACTGGTCACGTGACTAGAATGTCTAACGTGAGACTTCCAAAACAAGTCTTATTTGGCGAGCTGAAAAAAGGTAAGCGAGCACAAGGTGGCCCCAAAAAGCGCTACAAGGACACTCTTAAAGTTTCCTTGAAGAGTTTTGGACTCAACCTGAAAAGCTGGGAATCCCTAGCACAGGACCGATCTGCCTGGAGTAGAAAAGTCCAGGACGGTGCAATCCTCTGTGAGAGCAGGAGAAGCTCCTGTGCTATCTTGAAGAGGCAGCAGCGCAAATTTACCAAGGAAGAACAAGTGGCTGCACCTCCGAGTTCTACATCCTTCCTGACCTGTCCAGTGTGTCACAGGGAATTCCGGGCTCGGATTGGCCTCTTTAGCCATCTGCGTACTCATCAAAACCCAACAAAATGACAAACGTGCCATGGTCATCATCAACTTTTGATGGACGAACAAGAAGGAGGTTTGCGCATTACCTGACAGCCCGGACATATTTTGTCAAAAGTGGAGACCACCAGTCAGAGAGCTCAGCACTTCAACATGGAGTTCCACAGGGGGCAGTATTGGGCCACTTTTATTTATCATCTACCTGCTTCCATTAGGCAATATTTTCAGACATCATGGCATTCACTTTCACTCTTATGCAGATGACACACAGCTTTATGTATCTACCAAGCCCACTGCCACACTTCCCTTAAACACCCTCACCACCTGTATTCACGATATCCAGGCATGGATGACTACCAATTATCTTCAACTAAACAGTAACAAAACAGAGCTACTGCTCATTGGCACTCCATCTACACTCTTAAAGTCCAACCTTTCATCAGTCTCCATTGGGGAGGATGTCATACCATTCTCTAAACAGGTAAAGAGCCTTGGAGTTATTTTGGACAGTACCCTTTCATTTTCCAACCACATCAATAATGTCTGTCGGACGGCTTTTCATCTCAGAAGCATCTCCAGACTGCGTCCCTCACTTTCGCAACACTCCACTGAAGTTCTTGTCAACACTCGGATCGACTATTGCAATGCGATCTTTCAAGGAATCCCCAATAAATTACTCCATCGGCTCCAACTTCGCCAAAACTCAGCTGCACGCATCATTACCCGTACCAAATCTACCGATCATGTCACACACCTGCTGATTCAACTGCACTGGCTCCCCATATCACAACGAATCAACTTCAAGGTCTTGTTAATGACATCCAAAGCTCTGCACAACCTCGCCCCCCTCATATATCACAGAACTACTACAGACTTACATACCCATGCGCTCACTCCGTTCATCATCAGCAGGATTACTGACAACCCCAGACATCAGACTGTCCACAATGGGAGCTAGGGCCTTCTACCATGCTGCACCAAAACTCTGGAATTCTCTTCCCCCTCATATTCGTGCCATAGACTCAATTTCACAGTTCAAAACCACTCTCAAAACTCATCTTTTCAAGTCAGCCTATAATCTTTAAGCACCTCCCACCCCCTCCCCCTCATCACCATTAGCCTGCTAAATGTTTTAATTATTTTT
This sequence comes from Tiaroga cobitis, assembly GCA_030578255.1. Taxonomy (NCBI): domain Eukaryota; kingdom Metazoa; phylum Chordata; class Actinopteri; order Cypriniformes; family Leuciscidae; genus Tiaroga; species Tiaroga cobitis. The sequence goes on along the minus strand of CM060591.1, from coordinate 5,998,197 downwards.
TAATTAGCTAACACTATTTTTTACTTCTATTTTGGTTTTTGTAAGGTGACCTTGGGTGGTCTGAAAGGCGCCTACAAATTAAATGTATTATTATTTATTATTAAATATTATATACAAAATATATTGTAATTTTGTAACTGTTGTACAGTAAAAAAAGAAATTGATTTCATAAAAAATATGTTATTTCCTATTATTGTAAAATTACTGTATTACTGTAAAATTGCAATTCTAGTATTTGCATCATAATTGATATATTTTAAAACGTTAAAGCTTTAAGTTATTTTTTTGATGGGTTGCCTGAACAAATATGTCAGCACTGCCATTTAGGTTCATGCCATGTCTTAATTATCATAATTACCGTAATTACAGGATTACGACTTGTGAAAAGAGTTTGCGGCCTTGTAGAAGTCGTAACAGCTTGTAAACTGGGAATATTCTGAGAGCTCCCACTTGTACCACGTGACCTCTTTACCACCTGACCAATGCAGATTAATTGTAGTGTTGCCAAAGAAACGCATAATTCTAAATCCAAGGACGTAAACAGCTGAGAGTAGAACGTCACTTGTTGTCATCTCATAATTACGGTAATTAATGCTGCCTTCGCGTGCCATTGGAAATGTTCTACTTCCCACTTCTGAGGTCGTGATTACGAGCTCGTCGTATTCATTGCTTTGTTGCCATAAATAATAGGAATGGAGGACATCAGGTTATTCCTGTCAGTCTCTTGAGGAAATCTTGTTAAAGCCAAAATGTAAAGATATTTTCATTCGTTGACAACCATATATAAATTCACTTTATAGCTTGCTGGCGATTCTGGAACTTCGGTCAAATAAATGATATTTACGCTGTGTAAAGCACATACAATACGCTTCAAATGATTATGTATGCACTACTTTAATGACTAGACAAGTTGATGTAGCTGTTGTGGAAAAAAGCTAAACAGAGATCAGCAGTCACAGCAGCAATTGTTCTCCCCTCCACCATGTTCAAATTTGATGGCTTGCCCAACTCAGAAACTCATATCAAAATTATCCCTGAGTTTCCTAGTAGTAAATACGACTCGAGTAAGCATTCATTCATGTCCAATTTTCAACTAGGAAACTTCTATTTACGATAATTCTGACAGCACGTGAAGGCAGCATTGGACGTTGCGTGAACACAGCGTTTACATGCGGGCAGCTTGTAGTTCGTGTTTACAGATCGGCTCGATTCACAGTAAATCAACCGAGCTGTTCTGAGACATTGAAACTGTATCTGCACGCATGTGGAAGAGCTGTGCCACTCTGGAGCCAGTAGCACATATATTATTTGAATTTAAACACAGTCCGTGCAATTTGACAATTGCACTAAGCCATATATCGCAATCTCAATTTTATTTCGATACATCGTGCAGCCCTAATGATAATAGTCCACATGGTCAGCCAACAGAAAATGTACTAACATCTGTTCCTTCCTATGCGATTAACCCTGCAATGACTCTCAGTTCGGCAGAAAACATCTGACGTTGCATTCCCCACTCTTTGATAAACATGAGGGCCCGGCGCACCTGAAACCCCCTCTTACTTAACTCTAAATGTATTTTCTACTTCTGGGACATAAGCTTTACTCGTGCATTGTTGCATTCATTTAGATCAACGTTTGAGGTTTCATACCACAGTGCATGAATGAATAACTAGCAGCAGCTCTTTCATGAGCCGCTCATGCCTCCTGTGTTTCAGATCTGACTTCCGCTCAGCAGCCCCTGATGGTCTTGTGGTCATACATAAATAATCTCAGCATTCGGCTGTACAGAGAACTGAGCTTCACAGCTGTAGATAGTCCAGTGTTCATGTGGCAGCAGAGGATCATGGGGTTGGTGGAAAATTGAGTAGCAGAAGCCACATGGGACTCCCTCACACAAATATAAAGTTTGGATATTTATTTTTAGAGCAATTTCATCTAAAAATATAATGATACAGCCCTAAGGCAAGAGTGGAGGAATAGCAGTTTTTCCTGTCCCTGTCACGGTGCATCAATCTGGGTGTTCGTTCTGTGTCTTTATTGGTGTGTTTTGTAGGCGTGGGTTTGTGGGTGTGTTCTACCTGTTTGTTGTTAGCACCAGCTGGTTCTTATCAGCCTTCAGCTGCAGCGTATCATTAGGCTTGTTAGCTGCCTTTATATCGCTGGAGTTTTCTTTGCTTAGTGTCGGTTCGTCACTCTTGTTTGTGTCTCTCACACAGTTCCTGTGCCCTAGTCTCCGTGCGGAGTTTTGTCCGTGTTTCCTACGCATCCAGCCGTTTGGGAGATCGCTTGAGTCTCTTCTGTCGAGTGTTTACATCCTCGTCTGACGTCTTCCAGTCGGAGTGTTGTCTTCCAGGTCTCCCGCCTGCTAAACGTGGTGTTTTGAGTATCTCCTGTGCCGAGTCTACAATAAACTGTTTTACTTGCATTTGGATCTGCGACTCCTCATTGTGACAGAACGAACCGACCACATTATGGATCCAGCAAGTGTGGCAGAATTGCAGGACATATTGTTCAAGAGTGACACTCGTCTTCAGCAACAGGAGGAACAGGCGACGGCTACTGGTCGTGCCGTTCAGGCGCTAGTTACCCAGGTCTCAGAACTGACGAAACAGGTCCAACAACTACGAAGCGAGGCTGCTGTTTCTCAACCACAGGCCGCGGTGAATCCGCCGGCTCCAGTCCAGATCATCCGCTCCACTGAACCTCGCCTTCCGTCTCCCGCATGCTACTCCGGTGAGTCACAGCTGTGTCGTTCTTTTTTGGCGAAGTGTTCACTTTACATCTCGCTCCAACCATCCGCATTTCCTACGGAGGAATCAAAGGTGGCCTTTGTGATCACTTTGCTCGCGGGTAGAGCGGGCAGCTGGGGAACGACTGTTTGGGAACAGAGACTTCCGTGTTGTGCATCATTTCAAGCTTTTTCTAGCGAACTCAGAAAAGTTTTTGATCGCGCTGCTTCTGGCCGAGACGCGGCGCGTCTTCTCGCTGAACTGAGACAAGGGGAACATACGGTAACGGACTATTCTATTGAATTTCGTACGTTGGCTGCTGAGTGTGGCTGGAATGCCGAGGCCCAATGGGACATGTTTTTACACGGACTTTCTGAGTACATTAAGGACGAGATTTATGCTTTGGAATTACCCACCGGGGTGGATAAATTGATTGATCTAGCAGTTCAAGTTGATACTCGACTACGTCGACGAGATCGTCGGTCACAACGAGGCCACGTGAATTACTCTTCCGATCACACTTTCTCTCCGGTCGAGACCACAGCATTTCCTCCGGAACCCGAACCTATGCAGCTTGGCAGATCTCGCTTATCTTCTCGGGAGAAACAGAGGAGAAAGGAGAGGGGATTATGTTTTTATTGTGGTACAGCTGGTCACATCGCGCTGCAGTGTCCGGTAAAAGCCAGCACCCGTTGGTAGGTAAGAGGTTACTGACGGGTGGGGTTGCACGGACTGAATCCTCTTTTTCTGCCACTCATCTCCCTGTGAGTTTACACTTTCAGACTTTGAGTTTTGACTGTGAGGCTCTCATTGACTCAGGGGCGGAGGTAAATTTTCTTGACATTGATCTAGCTCACAGACTAAACATACCTATTGTTACACTTCCTCTGCCCATATCCGTGGTTGCTTTAAATGGTCAGTGTTTGCCCTCAGTAACTCATGCTACCGTCACTATAAGACTCATTACCTCCGGTAATCATGTTGAAAATATTGATTTTCAGTTGATTTGACACTCCTTCCTCCCCTGTGGTGTTAGGTCATCCCTGGCTGGTACTCCATAACCCACACATTAACTGGGGCAGGAACTCTATATTAGCCTGGAATGAAACCTGTCATGCTTCTTGTTTATTGTCTGCGTGTTCTTCGGTGTCTTGTTCTGTGTTTCAGGAGGAACACGCGGATTTATCCAACGTGTCACGTGAGTATCTTGACCTGAAGGAAGTGTTCAGTAAGTCTCGGGCTGCTTCTCTTCCTCCGCATCGTCCCTATGACTGTGCCATAGATTTATTGCCAGGTATGTCTCTGCCTAAAGGCAAGTTATACTCACTTTCTGTCCCAGAGAGGGAGGCCATGGAGAAATATATTTCTGATTCTCTAGCCTCTGGGTTCATTCGTCCTTCCTCTTCTCCAGCGGGGACAGGGTTCTTTTTTGTGGGAAAGAAGGATGGTTCTCTGCGACCTTGTATTGACTACCGAGGGCTGAACAACATCACAGTAAAGAATACGTATCCTTTGCCGTTGATGTCTTCAGCCTTTGAGAGGTTGCAGGGAGCATCCATTTTCACGAAATTGGACTTACGAAACGCTTATCATTTGGTCCGCATAAGGAAGGGGGATGAATGGAAAACTGCTTTTAACACCCCCAGGGGGCACTTTGAATATTTGGTCATGCCTTTTGGGCTGTCCAACTCCCCGGCAGTTTTCCAGGCACTCGTGAATGACGTGCTGAGAGACATGGTAGATCAGTTCATATATGTTTACCTGGATGACATATTGATATTTTCTTCTTCTCTCCAGGAACACGTTCAGCACGTCAGACGAGTGCTCCAGAGGCTTTTAGAGAATGGGCTTTTTGTCAAGGCGGAGAAGTGTTCGTTTCATGCACAGTCGGTCCCATTTCTGGGTTATATCGTCTCATCCGAGGGGGTGCGCATGGATCCCGACAAGGTTAAGGCTGTGGTGGATTGGCCAACTCCAGATTCCCGTAAGGCCCTACAGAGGTTTCTGGGGTTTGCCAATTTTTACAGGCGTTTTATTCGCAATTTCAGCCAACTAGCCGCTCCGCTGACTGCCTTGACCTCCACCAAGACGACGTTCAGGTGGTCGGGTGTAGCTGAAGCTGCATTTACCAACCTCAAGAGCTGCTTTGTTTCAGCCCCTATTCTTGTTGCCCCTGATACATCACGTCAGTTTGTGGTGGAGGTCGACGCGTCAGAGGTGGGGGTAGGAGCGGTTCTTTCCCAGCGCTCGTCCGCGGATGACAGGATGCACCCTTGCGCATTTTTCTCTCATCGTTTATCTCCGGCAGAGTGCAATTATGACATTGGTAACAGAGAGTTGCTGGCAGTCAAGTTAGCATTGGAGGAGTGGCGCCATTGGTTAGAGGGTTCGGGGGTACCCTTTATTGTCTGGACCGATCATAAGAACCTTGAATATATTAGATCTGCTAAAAGACTCAACTCCAGGCAGGCTCGGTGGGCACTTTTTTTCGGTCGTTTTGAGTTTACTTTATCGTATCGTACGGGTTCCAAGAACATCAAACCTGATGCTTTGTCTCGCATTTTTGACCGTTCCGTTCGCCCGTCCACTCCCGAGTGCATTTTTTCCGAGAGACTCATTGTCTCCACACTCGTTTGGGAGATCGAGTCGAAGGTCCGCGTGGCCTTAGAAGGGGTAACGCCTCCGCCCGGGTGTCCACCGAGTCGTTTATTTGTACCGGAGGGATTACGGTCTGACGTTATTCGGTGGGGTCACTGTTCCAATGTGGCATGTCATCCAGGAGTCAATCGCACCAGTTTTTTGGTCAAGCAACGATTCTGGTGGCCTTCCATGGCTCGTGATGTTCGGAGTTTTGTTTTGGCTTGTTCAGTCTGTGCGTGTGGTAAGACTTCCAATCGTCCACCAGATGGGTTACTCCAACCGCTGTCTGTCCCTTCGAGACCCTGGTCCCACATCGCGCTAGATTTTGTCACTGCCCTCCCGCCCTCCCAGGGCAATACGGTCATTTTGACTGTAGTGGACCGGTTCTCGAAGGCGGCTCATTTCATTCCCTTGCCCAAATTACCGTCTGCCAAGGAGACAGTGGTCGCTGTTGTAGACCACGTCTTTCGGTTACATGGCCTCCCGGCTGACGTGGTCTCTGACAGGGGTCCCCAATATATTTCCAAATTTTGGAGAGAATTTTGTCGTTTGTTTGGGGCGAGTGTCAGTCTTTCTTCTGGGTTTCATCCTCAAAGCAACGGACAGACTGAACGTGCCAACCAAGATTTAGAGAGAGTGTTGCGATGTTTGGTTTCTCAGAATCCTTCCTCCTGGAGTCAGAAGCTCTCATGGGTTGAGTACGCACATAACTCGTTACCAGTGTCATCCACGGGCCTATCTCCGTTTGAGTGTAGCGTAGGGTACCAGCCACCTATTTTTCCCAGTCTGGAATCCGAAGTCGCGGTCCCCTCGGCTCACGCCTTCGTCCAGAGGTGCCACCGCACTTGGACCAGAGCCCGTGAGACTCTGCTCCAGGTGGGGGCACGCACCAAGGCTAAGGCCGATCGCCATCGGTCAAGGCCTCCCGTATACGTCGTGGGTCAAAAAGTGTGGCTTTCCACCAAGAATATTCCGCTCCATTCCGTGTCTAATAAGCTAGCTCCTAAATTTATTGGCCCGTTCACTGTCACCAAGATCATTAGTCCGGTGACAGTCCGTCTCAAACTTCCTCCTGCGTACAGGAGAATTCACCCCGCCTTTCATGTCTCCAAATTGGAACCTGTTTTTCATTCTGACCTTAATCCGCCCACCTCGGTTCCCCCACCGCCGTGTCTCGTAGACGGGGAGCCTACTTATTCGGTTAATCGTATTCTGGACTCGAGACGGAGGGGACGCGGATTCCAGTACCTGGTGGACTGGGAGGGTTACGGTCCGGAGGAGAGGAGTTGGGTTCCTGCTAGGGACATACTGGATCACTCCTTTATCGATGATTACAATCGTCAGGTAAGCTCTCCTGGGAGTGCCAGGAGGCACTCTTAGGGGAGGGGGCACTGTCACAGTGCATCAATCCGGGTGTTCGTTCTGTGTCTTTGTTGGTGTGTTTTGTAGGCGTGGGTTTGTGGGTGTGTTCTACCTGTTTGTTGTTAGCACCAGCTGGTTCTTATCAGCCTTCAGCTGCAGCGTATCATTATGCTTGTTAGCTGCCTTTATATCGCTGGAGTTTTCTTTGCTTAGTGTCGGTTCGTCACTCTTGTTTGTGTCTCTCACACAGTTCCTGTGCCCTAGTCTCCGTGCGGAGTTTTGTCTGTGTTTCCTACGCATCCAGCCGTTAGGGAGATCGCTTGAGTCTCTCCTGTCGAGTGTTTACATCCTCGTCTGACGTCTTCCAGTCGGAGTGTTGTCTTCCAGGTCTCCCGCCTGCTAAACGTGGTGTTTTGAGTATCTCCTGTGCTGAGTCTACAATAAACTGTTTTACTTGCATTTGGATCTGCGACTCCTCATTGTGACAGTCCCTGGTACTAATGTAAAAAATAAAATAAAATAAACTAGGTAAATAAGCTACCTTTCCCAACTATAATGTTAGGTAACATTAACGTTACAACTATCTGTCAGGGGTATACAGGTTTTGATAAAAAATATAAACAGTAACATTGTGAAATATTATTACCATGTATTCTTTTTAATATATTTTAAAATGTAATTTATTCCTGTGATGCAAAGCTGACTTTTCAGTCTTCAGTGTCACATGATCCTTCAGAAATCATGCTATGCTGATTTGCCGCTCATTTCTTATTATCATCAATGTTGAAAACAGTTGTGCTGCTTAATGTTTTTGTAGAAGCTGGATTCTTTGATTAATTTTAAATGTTTATATATATATATATATATATATATATATATATATATATATATATATATATATATATATATATATATATATATATGTATATATATATATATAATTTAAGAATTTAAGAACACAGAGACAGACGGATCATTTCCATAATGGCCAACACAATCTACCAAGAGCAGCGCAAAATAGCGTCTGGTTTAATAAATGCTTTTTTTTGGGCGTGTCTTTAGTAAATCCTGACTGTAGCTTTTTTAACGGCAAAAGAGGGTTTGCACTGGGCAAGCTGAAGAGTCTAGCTGTTGCTCAAAATGCTAGAATGCTGAGCATGAGAAGAGAGAGAAAATGCCGAGACTCTATCAGTTCTTTGGCCATGGATTTAACAAAAACAAAGTCCAAACATACCAATCAGGACTCCATTAAATGCCACTCACTGACTCGTTCAGAGGTATTTGGCCTGTAATTGAGACAAATGGTTCAACTGCTCTCAGTCATGTCCATCAGGTCTACAGTAAACCAGACTTCAGAAAAAAGAAGTCCACTGATGCTGGATAAAAGCAGGGATCCATTTGAAAGCAAAAAGCCGTGAAATAAAAGTACTTTTGCACACCCCAAAAAAGTATTTGTTTATTATGAAGTATGTCTATTTTTGAGTTTTGAGTCTTTATAATCTCAACTGATTACTGGCCAGTGTGTAGGCATCTGTGTTAATTCTGATGAGGTTATATAACGTTGAAATATTTAAGGTATTTGAGTTTTTCATGAAAGAAGCAGAAGATGCTGGCATGTTGTTTGTTTATTTTCATCTTCACTGCATTTTGCCACATTTTTTGGCTATTTTTTCAGAGGACGTCTTTTTAAAAAGTGAAGCAGCGTTTGAAGCTGATTTTAAATATTCTGCCGCCTACTAATGTAACTAATTAATTATTAATAGGCTGTTTTCTATATTGGGATAATATCAGTTTGAAATGCAAGACACACCAGTCCACCCTAGCACCATTAAACAGATTTACAGATATGAAATATGAACATATGAAATAGGTTAAAAATGTGTACAGGTTAACATTAACCGTGACTTTATCATTAAAGTCCCTGTAAAGGCAATTCTAAAAAAAAAAAATCTAAACCCATTATAAATGTTAGAAATGTATTGCTAAAACATATTACAAAGACTGTGAACTGTGAATTACTGAATTGTGGAGTTAGACCGTTAAACAGTTTTTCACGATTGCTATTTCCCGGATTTTTTGGGCGGGGCTAAAACAGGGCTCGATGACGCACTGGAGCCCCTGAGCTCGTGACCACGCCTCTACTTGAGGACGCCCTGAGACTGGCCACTCCCCTAACAATAGAGCACATTCGCATCAGTTTGGCGCTCAATCGCGAGTTACTGTCAGTGCTATTAGAGTTACTACAGCCAACAGTTTGCTAGCTAGCTATGCCTTCGACACGGAAATGCGTAGGCTACTACCTGGATGCGATCATGTACAAAACAGATCGGTGTCTTTATTTAAATTTCCTAAAAACGATCACATCAAGAAGAGGTGGATTAATGTTGTGAAGAGCCAACCTTGATGGAGAGCTGAGGATCACCGCCAACACCCGCCTCTGTAGTGATCATTTTACACAGGATCGTTTTATAAACTGTCGTCGGAGACAACTGGGACTCACTGATAATCCGCTGTTACTGGTGAAAGGGGCCGAACCGACTATCTCCCGCCTCGGCCTTCATCTCCCCGTCCCGAAAGCAGTATCAGCTAATATCACCGTCGGCAGCTTTCCCGCGAGTGAGCGTGGTTTCAGCGCAGCCAGCGGACACGCCCCCACCGTTTGAGAGCAGAGAATAATGCTAATTTTTTCAAGATTTTGATAGCTTACTTTATGTACTTGCTGGCTTTTTTATCATTCAAATTTGGTTGGGTCGCTAATAACACATTTTTCTGTGGTGTGACAAACTCAGAACACATACTTAATTTTGACTTTACAGGGACTTTAAGCTCAAAGAGTATGTTCAAGATTTGTCTTCCTTTTTTTAAACATCTTGATATCCATCATCTCAAATTCTCCGTGTTTGTAATCAATATTTAATTACCCCACAATTTAGTTTGATCGATCCCCACTAGAGATTATTGCGTATATTCAGCCAACAAGTCAGTTTGCCACGGGTGAGACAAAACAAACAACCATGCAAATAACATGTTCGCTCGGTCAAACAAAACCACCACAAATCCTTAATGTCATTAATCACCTGAAAGTCATCAATCAGCGGTTGGTAAGTTAGCTTTGTTTGCTGTGCAGTACTTTCTGTATAAGTTATTATCCAAAGCCACACATTTTGCCAGTTCATCCCCTGGGAATCGAACCCATGACCATGTGGCGTTGCTTGCACCATGCTTTACTGTTTGACCTACAGAAATGCAAAACACTTCATTTTACAATGTATTGATTTATTTATTGTTGGTAGTGGTCGTATACAGGTACCTTGAGCATTGAAGATCAATAAAGTACACATTCATCAAATTTCAATAATTAGCCTGTTTATTGAACTCCGATAAGCTCAATGGGAAATTAAGAAATCCTGCAGGATCATCAATCGAGCAGCCAAGACTGTGAAAATGATGCTAAATATCAAGGCCGTTGTGTTTGTAAATGTGCGTGCATATGAGAACACACAAAGCAAAGCCTAAGAAACATATTGGCTTCCAAGACCGTAGAGTGAAAATAAGATTATGAGGACTAGGTATGAATTAGTTTTCTCCGCTCGCAGCTTTCAACTAATTTTTCTTCCTAATGAACATGACCATTTTCATTAATGCTAAGGGATTATGAGAAACACAGTAAATAGATTGTGCCTGCAGTTTGCTATTTATTCAACACGCGCGGGTCTTTAGACGGCCAGCAGATGGGAAATGGATGGAAAAGTTAGATTTTTCTAATTGGCAGGAGCATCTTACAGGAACACATCATTAAGTAAACAAACACAAAAATAAGGAAAGTAGCGTTTATAAAAATGTTTGCTATCAATAAACCCACTTCAACATTTTGGTTGTTATCGCACAACTTTAGCCTGGGAAAACCCAGACAACTTCCGGCAAATTTAGATTTGCTCTGAAAGTTAGTCTGGCAAAGAGCTCATTCACGCCCATTTCCAATCCGTCGAAATCGAGGCACCAATCAGAAACGTTGGGGCGGGCATTACACGATGACGACAGCGCTGGGATTTTGAAGCAGATTTTGTAGCCTACATTACAAAGATGGATGCCGCCGTCGAACATCACTCGTTCGAATCAGCTATCGCGTCTGTTTTAAGCGATTTGAACGTTTTCTTTTTGTTAAAAACCGAGCAAAGAACAACACTCTGAGATGTTTCTCCGCCGCTCTGCATACGTCATCTCCTTCATCGCTCTGATTGGTTTTAGGTCTATCCGCGACGTCCGTTGGTGACGCCCCTCTGGAAATGATTTGTCTGTGACGCTTTGCCAGACCATAACTCAGTTACAACTGAGAATGGTCTGGTGTTAACCATGGCTAGCACAACTTGGGAATTACATTCCATTTTGCAGCATATTTGACTTGTTATCCAAAAGCCAAAAAACTAGGGTCAATGCAATAACGTATATCTGGTTGATATCAATGCGATTTCATATGTATTCCTAGGTAAAATATTGTTCTAGCACAGATACATGTTCACAGGTTTGGACAGTCAGACTCTGAAACACACACAATGACTAAAACGTAAACCTTTTACTTTAGAGATATGTATAAATGTTGAATTCTTAGAGTTTCACAGAAAATGTAATTCATTAATAGATTTTATTGTATTTATAATAAATATAGAATCTTACGAATGTTTTGGAGGATTTAACTTTTAAATAAATATATATGTTAAATTCAAATACATTTTAAAATAAAAGCTTTGAATTTAGTAATAAGTATAAATATTGACTATTATAAATCTTTATGATAACGTATACATTCAAAAAAATGTATGTGCATACAAACAGACGACAGACAGACAGACAGACAGACAGACAGACAGACAGATAGACAGATACTATTATAAATCTATATATCTTTATAACCACCACTGATCTAGGTGAACTTGGTCTAGGTACACATATTATTTCTGTTGAAGAGATGTGTGATGGAGGACGATGATGGAGAGGATATAATCTGTGAATGGTGCGCAATTAAAGTTATGGGGTTTATCATCTTATTAGCTGCTTATGAAGACCATGAGTCAAGGCTGTGCAGACTGAACGCTGCAGAGATCTGGTAGCTGTTGGTACACATTACACTGTCATCAAAGAAGCCATTAAACAGCCGTGTGCCAATAATCTCAGGAGGCCAGAGAAAAGCTTTCATCTCTTTACGTGATGCACAATTAGATTAGGAGAAGCGCTGTACTGAAATGAGAGAGGGAATGCTCGAGTGTTGTTGATGCTTTACAAAATCATATGGATATATAACAAATCATATGCTTACAGACTTTCGGTCTGGCAGGGACCCCCAACATAATAAAAAAAAGCACAGTTGTATCTGTAACTTGCATTAAAATTACACCTGCTATTTTAAATATTAAAAGTGTGCTTGAATACACCTCACATCTGGATATACAGTTTACAAATCTCCATCATTTGATCATTATTTAACCCTCCTCATTTAGGGGTCACACTCATAACCCTCACGGTTCCAATATATTACATTTTGCGCGTTTACAAATCCAAGGCGACAAGTCACAGATTTTAACACGCACAAAATCAACAAATTTCTTTCAGTCAGAATTGACTGAAGATCACCAGAGGATTGGTGCTGCAAAATGACTGTAATTATGGAGACAGAAATTACAGAAATTATAACACCAAAAATAGATCCATTTATTGTTCATTCAGTTCATAATTCCTCTAGAATTCCTCTTGAAAAATATTTAAGAACAAAGTTAGCTCACCAAGTTGCAACGGTCAAGTAAAAGAAGTCGAAGTTGTACCAACTTTTAACTCATGTTTGATATTGTTGGAAACAATATATGTATGTGAATCCAACATATACCGCTGCCAAGAAGATAATGTGCACAAAAAATCAGTTTTGACATAAAAAGATATGCCTTATATTCTACAGAATAACATTATTACTCAATAAATACATGTGCTGATCTAAAACAGCACATATAGTCCCCTCGGTTGCCTTTAGTTTTAAAACTGAATAATACAAATGCCAACAGATATACTAGTTGTTGCTGTCAAATCAGTTTCCCCCAAGACACTAATTGCTTTTAACTAGCACATTTTTTTGGGCAAAGACAAATGGATGTGTTATTGTGTGTAACCGTCTGTCTGTCCATACAGTTATTTTTCTGCATTAATTATGACCTGTCAACATGTCATGTGGTGATTGGTGATGGTGAGTTGTGATGGGACGGCTGCTGTCAAACCAGGCACTGTTGACTGGGGAATGACTCATTTTTAAGCGTAGGTGAAACTTTAAAAAGATGAAAAGGAGAGCTTTTGAGAAAGATTTTGCGGTTAAAATAAGATGGTAGAGTTAAGTCATTGGGGCAGTAAGTACAGTTTAGTGTAATAGACCACCCATTTATCTCAAACGGTTTTCGACCAATCAGTTGACCCTTTACGTGGCTACTTCTAACTCTAGATCTAAGAAAACAAGAAAGAGACAAACATTTCAAAGCAATCATCATACCGAAGCTTATCACACAGAAGGTGTTTCAAAGTTCAGAAGGCTTAATGGAGTTCTCAGCAAAGTTTCATTGAACAAAAACAAAAATCCACTCAGATAAAAAATATACAGTTGACAATGCAGTACAAGCATGATGCTAAAAATGTGAATTGCATAAAACCTTGTGTCACATTTCGAATGAAATTTGGATAGGTATGCAATTAAAAAAATCAAATTTCATACACCACTGTTTTCAATGCCATAATTCGAATAAAATATGTTTTATTTTACAAATTACCCAACTTTTGGATTATATAGGTCCCAGGATTTCACAAACCTTTTTGCAAAACCTCAGCAGGTCAACATAAACCTAAAATTGATGCAAGTATCGTTGTAGGTTTTTTTTTATTTTTATTTTTTACAGTATTCACAACTTTCCTGCGAGTCTTATTGGGCGTCGCCATGACACACGATACTTCCTGTTGCCGGTATCTAAGTTCCGGTTTAGCCTTAGCAGGGAGACAGACGACAGCAATGAAGCTAGCAAACAAGGGACACTACTCGCGGCACAAACAAAAGGAGGAAAACTGATTACTTATAAATATTAAATGTGACAGACTACGCAATGGCTCCTTGTGGCTCAACGTGTGCCGTTGTCGGGTGCACAAACAACACGCGAAAACTGAAGGACTTTATGAACGGGATCTGTTTCCAACATAAACGGACCCGCTTCTCCGCTGTGTGTCAGTACATGCAAGCCCTGTCTTTCCACTAACCACTGTATTCTGGACCTGAATCAGCCATAACATAATGTTGATGACATTTTTGTACATTAACGGCATTGCACACTACAGTAGGCTACTGCATAAATTCAATATTTCGAACACAGACATTGTCCTGCACTTTACTTAGAATAAAAACTGCAGTTAAGCTGTTTTTGTAAGGGGTATTCTTTATTGTTTTCAATAATTTACAGATTTAATGTGTAGCAAGATCGCTCTAACAGCCTATACCTACCTTCCAAATGACAGCTGCTGCATGGCTACAAGATTTTCCTAGCCCTGCAATGCATGAACAGCCGACTGTTTCGATTATACCAATCGGCCTCGTCATTATCCAAGCAAGTTGTTTGGGCTTGTTGATGCTCTGACTCGGCTCGACCTCAGCCTTAAGGAAGATGAACTCGTCGTATTTTGTACACAGTATTTTTCCAATTTTGTTGCTGTGTAGATAGTTGTAAGCCTCTGTGCTCTTATAATTTCGTAGTGTCTCACCATCAACACCCTCACTAAGCACGAAATAGTTAACGATATCCACATAGCTAACGTCTGGCCACAATTTCATATCGTCTACCCATTCCGTTAAGGTAGACGGATGGGGCACTTTAACTGTTCTATCGCCAGTTCTCGTAAGATAGTCAGGTCCATGGGACCATCTGTGAGATGTGCTCATTTTGCCAGCGGCGTTGTTGTAAGAGTATAGCACTTCTACTCCTAAATACTAATAGCGTTTAGCTGATAGCAGCAGCTACAGGCTAATGTAAACAGGAAGTTTGATACCGGCTTGTTCTAAGCATTCTACGTTACCATAGCGATTCATGTAAAGGTCAAAGTTCGGGAAAGTTGTGGATATAGGCCTATATATATAGTTTCTGTTGGAATGTATTTGTGATCTGTGATCAGCTCTGTTTTGGCCATTGATTTTGTTATGTTAGAGTAAAAATAAGTAAATGTGGTAATATAACAATAATATTTATATAATAATAATGATAATAGTAATTATTAATAAGTGATTATACATTGATAAGTGTCCATTTAATCTACAGTAAAGCGCTCCCCAAGTTTACATTCAGTCTCTATTTAATCTCATTGTTGCCTATATAAACTGAGATAATGAAGACATTAGTACATTTTCTTCACAAAGTCCATCACACTGGTTCATATCAGTAAACCCTTGCACCACACTTTTTCAGTCACACTGACACAAAACCCCTCAGTCAAACTTCTGAATCAGTATCATCTGAGAACAGACTCACTCCATGGCAGTTTCATCATTCTGATAGCGACGGCTTCTCCAGGCATGAAAAATTCATCTGAGTGGCTCAAAAAAGTGGCACTCATGTCAGCCAATAGAGCCACACAAGGACTGATGATGCAAATCACTATTGTCCATGCAGGACATGTCGTCTAGGAGTTTACAGCAGAGGACTCGCTGTTAGAAGAAATCCTAAAGCTACGGATTCATTAAAACGTATTTACCAGAGACTATAATAACTGAAGCATGTCACATTGTAAATCCTTACAGTGTATGATTGAAATGTGTCATTCAGAACACCAATCATCTAGTACACACAATGATTTAACCCAGTGGGTATTTCACAACTCTCAGACATTACATCAACAGCACAGCCTACTAGACAAAAAACAAAAAGGATTTCATCCTGTAATTAATATAAATACATTCCAAAATGATATTCAACAAAAGTAAATCAGATAAATATAATGAGTAAAACAAATCAATGGATTATTTTTGTATTTATCAAAATAAAGTTGATTTTAATTTACATTCCATCAAATATAATTGCATGTATTCATATACTGTATGTTGTGGAGTTTTTTATTTATTATTTAATTTAATTGGCCATTGTTTTTCTTTTTAACCCAACCTCACAAACCCCCTGCAGTTCCACCGTGAACCACTGGGTGGTTTGCAAACCCTCTGTCTTGCATTTACATTGATCAGCTGGCTCCGACACTTGCTAATCAAGGCTTCTAACTGAGGCTTGAATTTGACAAATAACTCTTTCCAGATTAATTATACAATGAAAATGTCTGGATGGATTTAAAACCTCCCAAAACCACCTGATCCTGTTTACGGCTATGGTGAATTGGCAGTCACATTTTGTATGCTCATATGTCAACATCTTGGCACACATCAATTGGCTAATCAAGAACATTGTTTCCCTTGAACCTTGTAACAAAAACAAGTGGCCTTCCAAAACAACACCGATGGCAATAACAATAATTTTAAGGGCTTTATCGTAATAGAATTTAGAATGAACCGCTCCTTCAGCCCCAATCAGATCAATCAGCTTTCGGTGTGGAGGTGGACTTTTAAAGTTGCAGACCAGAGAGAAAGTTGCTGAGGCATCTCAACACACTTTTTCTCTCATGATTTCTTATTTTTTTAACTTCTATTATCCTCCCTGTGGTTTCACTTGGATATACGTCACAATAGGGAAGAAAAGACTATTGACCAGCGCATGGTCTAAAAGGGTTGTCCATATTCTCTTAATGAGTATTGGGTGTGTTTTGGGCGTGACATGCAATAAACCAATAAGAGTCTCATCTCCCATTCCCTTGAATTCCCGTCATGGCGGATTCGCTATTTACATGGCGGAATTTGCAAGTTGAAAGACTGAATGTGTTTCCAGAGGGGAAACGGATCTGCACGTGTGCGAGGTTAAAGCGCAAGCATCATCTACGGGACAAGCCGGATTCCAACATATGTACACAATATAAATCTTTTACATTGTAATCTTCTTATTTTCAATATTTGGCATGTTTGTGTGCTGCTGCGCATCCCTGTGTGTGTAATAAGCAGAGTGTACGCGCATTGTGGACCCGCCTATAGGCGTATATTACTAATGTTCCCTATAAATAGCAAAAAAAAATTCTGAATATTTCAGTTGCCTCAAAATAGCGGCGCGCCAACAATGTGCCTGAATACACCTCGTTTCAGGCCAGCACGCCCTTGGGCGAACAAATGGGCGCAAATGCATTTGCCATTTAAACAATGTGGCGCAGGACGTAAAAATGATAACTGCGTCGGGCTGAAACTAGCAAAAACTGCACGACTAGGTGCCCAGGTGTATGATAGGGCCCCAGAAATGTCATGATGACACAAGTCATCATGATCATCAAAAATGAGCCTATTTTTTGCCCATCATTTGCACAGTTAACAAGTCTATACATCATTTGCCAGAGCGCATAAATACAGGATGCTTAAACATGAAATGAATCAAATTTTCCACTAAGAAGACTATGTGGATTGGCATAATGCTTAAACAATTTTCTTGATAAAGCAGCCCATCTGGGACGCTTTAATTGCACTAAGTACAATCTGGACAACGTTATCACTTAATAAAGCAAGACATCAATCATTCTCTTTCTGCTAGACACTCTACATTATTGACTTTGAAAACTTTGGTGTTTCTGTTGATTTTTATGTAGCTTCAAGTCTTCTAAATCTTTTGGGTTCTGTCTGGGGCGACTGTTGGAAAGACCTTTTGATATCGTGAGCTGTGAAACTTGAGGAGCAGCAAGCAGTCAAAACAACTCACTCTGCATTTCAATCAAAGCCAAAACAATATAAATGTCATTGTGACTGTTTAATGCAATCTGTTTGTTCTGCTCCTGTGGTGGGCGATATGACGCTGTGCATATTTGCCCAAAACCATCTGTCACAGGCAGATATTAAAAATCCATAAAGGGAAACAATTTGAAAAGCCTCATAAATTAAACACTACTGAATAGCCATTTTAATACAGGCATGAACTGGAGGCAAGCTTTGATCTGCTACACAAATCCTTCATACTGGACTTATTTAACACCTGAGCTTTTAATTGTCACTCATAAAGACCTGGCTGGAGGGGTAAAGCTTAAATAAGTGCATGTCTAATGTGTTTGTATATTTGATGGGTTTTCTTACTTCTTTGTGTTACAATGCTAAATTCATTACTGGTCCAAAGAAAAGTACGGCTGAAAAAAAAAACAAGGAAAGAGAAAACAGTTACAGGATATAGTGGTGGGCGTGAAGATGAAAATCTTATTTCACGCTAAAAGTAATTTTATATCATGGTAATGGTACAGTCATGATTATCAGTCATATTGTTATCTTTCCTCATATTCAACCTGAAAATGTTGAATTCATACATTTACATTAAATATACTTGTTTATAAACATGTAATAGAGTGATTTTTTTTTATTATTAAAAAAAAATCATCTAAAATTAAGTGGAGAACATTTTAATTTTGTTTTTACTTTTTTAATTTATTCTTGGACATCCATGGATCAAAACAAAACATTTTAATGTAATGTAATATAATATAACATAATATAATATAATCAATTATTATAATATAATATTGTATAATGTAATTAATATAATATAATGTAACACTTGGTAACACTTTAAAATAAGGTTTTATTTGTTAACATTAGTTAACTAAATAACTTGAACTTCTTGAAATACTTCTAAAGCCTTTATCAATCGAAGTTCATGTAGATGTCAATATTGACTAATACATTATTAAAATCGGTTTATATTGTTTAATAAACGACAGCTAACATGGATTAAAAATGAACAGTGTTATATCTTTATTAACTATAAAGTTAACAGATTAATAGATACTGTAACAGATGTATTGCTCATTGTTTAATCATATTAGTCAATGCATTAACTAATGTTAACTAATGAACCTTATTGTAAAATTTGACCAATGCACAGCCTCATATCAACCAGAGGTGCGTTTCCCGAAAGCATCGTTAGCCAACTATGGTCGCAAGTTCCGTCGTTACCAATAGAGTTCAACGGAAATTGCGATCATAGTTGGATAACGATGCTTTCGGGAAACACACCCCTGTATAGTTGTCTTCTACAAATGTAGTTGTGTGCAGAATAGGTTAACTTTTACATGTACATCACATCAGTAATCACTTTAATCAATCCACTAATCCACTAAACACACAAAAGCAAACAAACTCAAGTGCTTCTTCTGAAGCCAGACTGAGGAAACTCCTGTGACTTTATTCAAGGTTTATGCTTTTGAACAGAATCTTTCTAATGTTCTGATCTTCTCAGAAGATGGTGCATGTCAGTGATGCCTAAAAGCATGCCATAATTCAAAGGTTTTACCAAAGCTGATGATTCTTCTATAATCTACATCATGATAAGACACACAGTAAGTCAGTGCAGCACAAGGTAAAACCGCCTTCTCCCTCTTCCAGTCTTAAGTCTTAATAGCATTTTAGACGCTATAGGAATCAAGTTGATCTCTCGCAACAACTCAGCCACACTCCCATTTATGTGACTGCTGACAAGAAGAAATGTCGACACTACTGCAGGGCATCGGAATCAGACATCTTCAGTCACATGTGATGGTGTGCAATGACATCATAAGCAAATATAACGGGATTCGCGGAAGATACGCAATTGGGTCTTTCTTCACACAGGCACTTTTATGTCCCAGAGGTTGATTTTTATTAAAACTATTCATTTTTATTAAGCTATTAATCCCCCCCCCACCCCACACACACACACACTTTTTTAATATAGCTTTACACTTGTCCTAGACCCAGACTCTCAAACTTTAGATATAAATATCCATCATGAAATATGAATCACTAAACTTTTAAAACTATGATAATTTAAACAAACTGAAATAAGCAATTTTCCACAATAAAGTTTTATGAAAATATTGTCAAGTCAATAGAAATAGTTTCAAAGCAGCTTCACATTAATAAACAAGAAAGTAATAAAATCAATGATGCAAACTTCATCAAATATGAGATTAGTAGTTGACAAATTAAATATAAAGAGGCAGGGTAACACTTTATTTTAAGGTGCTTGTAATAAGCAGTAATTAACAGTTAATAAGACATTTATAAGACCTTATAAGATGCATATAAGATGCATATAAGCATTAACTACTTCATATAAGGGTTAATTAAAGGTCCTGGAGAGATCAGGGAAACTACTCCCTCTTGGGAAGGTCAATTTTTAAGGGACTGGGAGTTTGTGTTACCATTTATGTTTGTTCGGCTGTTCTAAAAGTGCAATGTATTGATACTTGAGAAATGTATTATTTAATTTAATTTATTTATTATAATTAGTTAATGCTTATATGCATCTTATAAGGTCTTATTAACTGTTAATTACTGCTTATTACAAGCACATTAAAATAAAGTGTTACCATAAAGAGTGTACAAAGTGTGTTTAAGAAGTTGTTCTCTAAAAGTCCAGAGAGTCAAAAGCACCTAGAGTTAAAGAAACACCCAATTCCGCTTGCACCTTATTAAAGGATGGACTCTGGTTGTGTCACGATTCTCTGCGTAACATCCCCTCAAGTCCTGATAAAAGTGACAAAGTGTTGCATTGAAGTTTTAATCCACCATAAACTATTTCCAAGGTCCCTTTCGAATGGCATCTTGAATCACAGAAGATTAGATCAATGGAAAAAGTATTGCATCTCAGATCTGAAATTGAATATCAGCTGGTTATGATGCAATAAATGGAATCTGTGTCATAAAATTAATAATTGACTGTCTAACTTGTGAGTGGGCCGACACCGCTCATCCTTCTCTTTGTGTTCATCAAAATGACACACGGCCCGCAGCAGCCATGCAGGCGTTAGTAACCGTAGTGTTGGAGAAAGGCCTGTCACAAACACAGCACACATAGGGCTGATAGTCTCTGATAACCTCTTTTTCTTGCCGACACAGTGTTGACAGGTGGTATTAGGTAGGTTGCACATTTGCAACTGAAGCGTGATTTAACAGAATATAGAGGTTAAAAGAATAGTTCACCCAAAAAAGAAAATCTTGTCATTGTCTAGTCACCCACATGTCATTCCAAAACTGTCAGACACAAACACAGAAATGTGTGTGAAAAAAAGTGACCATGGACGCAATCTTCAAAAACAAAAAACTACTGTTAAAAAAAGGTTTGGGGTCAGTAAGATTTTGAAATTAATGATAAAAAAAAACATAATATTGTGAACTATTATTACAAATTAAAATAACAATTTTCTATGTTAATATTTTAAAATGTCATTTAATCCTGTGATGGCAAAGTGGAATTCCAGTCTTCAGGGTCACATGATCCTTCAGAAAATCATTAATATGCTGATTTGCTGCTCAAGAAATATTTAGCCTATTATTATTATCAATGTCATACTACATTGGCGATGCTAGGTGTACAGTCCCGCTTAGCCAGACGTTCAGACTTACGGCATAATGTCTGGACTCCATAGTAGCTTTAATAGGCCAAGGAATCAACCAATCACTGAAGAGGACGTCTGACTAACATGTAAAGCAACCAATCACTGTTTGTTTTCTTCAACGTCATGTTTAGGAGCGTGAAAATGTAAAGTTCATATCCCCACAATAACTGACCACCGTTCAATTTATTCAAGAACATTGTGGAAGTTTACTGCAACAATGGTGCTGTGACCTTCGTATACTTTTGAAAATCCAGTGTTTCTTGCTTGCCATTTTGTGTGCAATATGTTTCAGGCGTTCAGCTAGCGGTCCATGTGACGTCTGAGGCTGATACTAGGTGTAAGTGTACATACAAAATGATGGCCAGCACAAATTATGAGTGCATTTTTAACATGGATTTATTTAAGAGGACAAAAAAATCATTCCTTTTAGATTGCAGTTCAAACCTGGAATGAGGAAAGTTAGGCAAAATGTACATAATCAGCAAAATCTTAATTCCTTTTTTAGCTAATGATCTCGCACTGCACTGTAATGAAGTGAAAGCCAGCATGTGCTAACTGTGTGCTAATTTTCTCATAAAAAGCTGTAATTATGCTAATGTTAGTGCCTAAATTGACACTCCATGTCGCAGGGATAATGAAATGGTGGCATTTCCCCCCTCACAAGCCCTCTTGAGCCACTGTTCTCTCTCACCGGATACGCTGCCTCTTACTGAAACGATTGTCATGCTAGTTTATGGCTAGAGAGGACAGAGTCTCCACTGCTAAAGAGGAGAAGTGGAGGAGTCAAGATGTTTCAGCCCTCTTCTCAGTGAAAGTATAGCTCTTCTCATTTTTTGAAGACAAGTGGCCCTACATGTACTTCACTGAGACACAATGAGAGCTGTGGAGAGACAGACTAGAGTTGGCATATCATTTGTGTTCTCAGCATAACAATAACATCAGCCAGCAAACAAAGACAGCGCGTGTGCTGAGAATGACTCTACTGTTCAAGATGTACAGGTCATTAACCGTACTTTGCAAAACATGCACTTGAGTGAGAGTAGTGGACACTATTAGTGGACTAATTTTTTTTATTACTAATTTACTAATATTTTATTTCAGTGAATATTTGTCAGAGTATGTTTATTTTAAAAAGTCAATTTGTGTATAGGTACACGCTGTGAAGTGAAAGTGAAAGTGAAAAAAAGTTTTAACATCTCATCTATTACATCCCAGGGGAAAAATGGATATAGTTTAATGGCACTTTTTCATCTTAACTAACTTTTCTGTATGATTGTTTTATTGTGTTCACTTGTTTTCCCAAAACGTATTAAAAAACAGACACTATTTGAATATTTCTTTTGGAGTATATAAGTTAAAAAATTACCAACTTCTCCTTTGTGACAACTAGCCCCGGTGTCCAATAAAAGTTATATATAACACAAAGAGCATCAAGAAAGCAAGCAACACAGCCAACAAAAGACACAGTATATGAACAGAACAAAGGTGCATTCCGCACGTCATATTTTTTTTTTTTTTATGTTGAGTTAATAATAAAATTTAGAACCTTGTGCAATAAGCAAGATTGGAGCATCCATCCCCTAAAAACATTTACCAGTTTAATATTTAATGATAATAAATGATCAATCCAAAATCAAACAAATATCACTAAAATGCATAAAGAATACTATAATATAGTACCTTTTTTTTTTTTTTTTTTTTAAGTATACATAAGTGTAAAGGCACAGTAAAAATAGTCATAATATGAGTATGTGCAACCAAACATTTGCCTGACACTTTATAAAACTGCTTTGACTGAACAACTCAAACTAACAGTTGGGAAATGTCAAATGAAATTGGATACATTAAATATATTTTATGATTTAATTAATTAATCTGCGTGAATAAATGCACATATGGGCCCTTTGACATCTGTGCAATGTGTTTGAAAAGTCAAAAAGTAAAATGGGTTAATGGGATACTTCAATATAAGCTATAACGAGTTTTAAATAAAATAATTAAAGAACAACAAACAATTTTTGAGAGACCATGTTCATTTTCTCTTGGATTTAAACTGAGTTTTTCTCATACTGCATATTTATAAGGAGCCAGTGGTCTGATTTAACAGATTTTAACAAAGAGTTGATCAAATCTTGAACCATCATTAGCTACTGATAAAGTTCTCAGGCCAACTGCACTCTTGACTATAGACTATCTATAGGACAGACCGTAGTGACACCATAAAACCAGAGGCACTGAAATAAAACCATGGAGATAAATGAGCTACAAGCAGGTATTAAGAGATTAGCAACTGATGCACTCAAAGTGCTGCCGCAAAATCAGTTCCTTAATCAATAACACTTCACACAATGATGCAATGAAAGCAAAGCTTGAACATGACTTAATTAACCGAGAGAAACCCATTTTTAAGACTCCTTTTGTGAGCATCATCTTGTTTTGCTGCAACTTTTAGTGCATAATTCCCGTTATTTACAAATGAGTGCCACTTAAATACCATTGTACATGAATATGGTAATCATACAGTACCATAATATATGGAACTATACTGGTATGACCAACTGATACCATCATTGATAAAATCTAAAAAGTTAATGTCAAGGGCCATTTTTTTCCAAGAATAAACCCCATAGTCAAAAATAAAATACAACATTTACCTCCAAGTCTGTGTCTAAAAAAATAAATAATTGTATGAGGGAAAGTGACGTGACGTGAAGGCCAAGTATGGTAACCCATAGTCGGAATCTGTCCTCTGAATTCAACCCATCCAAGTAACTGAACACACATTAGGAGCAGTGTATACTGAACACACACTGCAAACCGTGGACACACACACCCAGAGCAGTGGGCAGCCATTCACTGTGGTGCCCGGGGAGCGATTGGGGGTTAGGTGCCTTGGTCAAGGGAACTTCAGTTACTTCCTGCTGGTATTGAGAATCAAACCCACAGCCATTGAGTTTCCAATCTGACTCTCTAAGCATTCGCCTCTCCTGCACATCATCATCTGCTCAATGATCTTATATCTTTACACTTGTGTCGCATAACCAAGGTTTAAAATATTTGCCAATGAAAGTGTATTGGTCTCCGTCGGGTGACAATGAACGCAGTGGCTGATTCAGATGTTTAGGAAGGAACTCTTTAGCAGGTGTGGTCTGTGACAGCTTCCATCAGGGACTGCAGAACCTATCCTGGTGCCTCCATATACCAGTTTCTCCCTCCAGCAGGCAAATTAGCATCTGCCCCATATCCTAAGGGACTGCAGCAGATGCACACACCGGAGTGCCCGGAGATTAGCCATGCATGAGGATATTGATATACAGAGGTATGTGTGTGGCTTGATAGTCGCTCGGTACATCGTACTGAGTAATATCCTTTATCTATCCCCCAGATGCCTAATTGTTGTGCTAATGATGCCGGGGCTAATGGAAATGTTTATAGTTTCCATTTTGAAATGATAGCGCAGTAATTAGCCACACTTCAGTTCATTAAGCACTGCGAGAGCCAGACAGGAAGTGGCACTCAGATGGCGGGGGGCGGGGGTGGTCTGGCGCATTCATCAATTGATGTCATTGGTAGGTTTTACTCTTATTTTATTAAGAAAGGGAATGTTTAACCTCAACTTAAAAATTCTGGACTGCTTCCAACATTCATTATACACAGCAGTGGAGATACTAAATAAAAAGTACCAGAAAAAATCCACGTTTTATATATACATTATTAGGAACACCTGTTCAATTTCTCATTAATGCAATTATCTAATCAACCAATTACATGGCAGTTGATTCAATGCATTTAGGGGTGTGGTCCTGGTCAAGACAATCTCCTGAACTCAAAACTGAATGTCAGAATGGGAAAGAAAGGTGATTTAAGCAATTTTGAGCGTGGCATGGTTGTTGGTGCCGGACGGGCCGGTCTGAGTATTTCACAATCTGCTCAGTTACTGGGATTTTCACGCACAACCATTTCTAGGGTTTACAAAGAATGGTGTGAAAAGGGAAAAGCATCCAGTATGCGGCAGTTCTGTGGGCGAAAATGCCTTGTTGATGCTAGAGGTCAGAGGAGAATGGGCCGACTGATTCAAGCTGATAGAAGAGCAACTTTGACTGAAATAACCACTTGTTACAACCGAGGTATGCAGCAAAGCATTTGTGAAGCCACAACACGCACAACCTTGAGGCGGATGGGCTACAACAGCAGAAGACCCCACCGGGTACCACTCATCTCCACTACAAATAGGAAAAAGAGGCTACAATTTGCAAGAGCTCACCAAAATTGGACAGTTGAAGACTGGAAAAATGTTGCCTGGTCTGATGAGTCTTGATTTCTCTTGAGACATTCAGATGGTATTCAGATGGAGTCAGAATTTGGTGTAAACAGAATGAGAACATGGATCCATCATGCCTTGGTACCACTGTGCAGGCTGGTGGTGGTGGTGTAATGGTGTAGGGGATGTTTTCTTGGCACACTTTAGGCCCCTTAGTGCCAATTGGCCATCGTTTAAATGCCACGGCCTACCTGAGCATTGTTTCTGAGCATGTCCATCCCTTTATGGCCACCATGTACCCATCCTCTGATGGCTACTTCCAGCAGGATAATGCACCATGTCACAAAGCTCGAATCATTTCAAATTGGTTTCTTGAACATGACAATGAGTTCACTGTACTAAAATGGCCCCCACAGTCACCAGATCTCAAACCAGTAGAGCATCTTTGGGATGTGGTGGAACAGGAGCTTCGTGCCCTGGATGTGCATCCCACAAATCTCCATCAACTGCAAGATGATGTCCTATCAATATGGGCCAACATTTCTAAAGAATGCTTTCAGCACCTTGTTGAATCAATGCCATGTAGAATTAAGGCAGTTCTGAAGACGAAAGGGGGTCAAACACAGTATTAGTATGGTGTTCCTAATAATCCTTTAGGTGAGTGTATATGCACAATGATGCAATGCTTTTCTTAAAAGTACCATATAAATACCACCATAGTCATCACAGAGTACCATGCTATACATGAAAGAATCATGCTATTACCATTAGATACAGTATTGTATCTCCACTCTGCTGTAAGGCCCAATAGTCCGATAAGCGGGTGAAGGTTTCTGCGCGTTCTGTATTTTCAGTGTGCCAAAGTAATTTAATTCCAACTTACTTTTACCTGACTCCATTTAATCACGACCTCGAATTTCGGTTAGAATGCCAATTGATTTATTGAATTGAATTATTGGTAATTTGTAGATTAACTTAACATTTGATTTTTATATTTAACTCTTTACTTTTATTGTGCTCGTTCTTTCGATTACCAATGTCGCACAGGGTCTCGCTCAAGGCGTTCTTTTACGCGGATCCCACGATCACAAACTCGCCAGTCTGATCATTAATCAGAGGTTATGGGTAATGCTATTTAAAAGGACACCCATGTTTGCCATTATTTAAATAGCAGTTCAGCTTAGACCCTACAGTCACCCTCTATAACAACTTAATTAAAGCCCAAACAATAATCAGAGGTTATGGCTAGTACTATAAAATGATGCCGCCCCAATGCTATTATTTTAATAGTATTTTTATCTATAGCCCCCTATAGTGAACGCGACTGCATAACAACTTAACTAAAGTCGTTTCAGAAATCTAGAATCCCACCTGATGTCCTCATGCTCCATCTAATCTGAGGTCTAGTATGACCTTAACCCTGGACGCAGATTTATGGTAACATAATCTACTAGAGTTTTATAGTTAGAGTTTAGAGTTTCAACAATTTATTATTAGTCTGGTAAATGTATTATGCCACTTACATAATCAATTTATAAATAAGATAAATAATAGATAATAAATAAATAAATAAATAAGTAAATAAATAAATACATATAAATAATAAATACATAACATCAAATGCTCGGAAGTAAAGAGTAAAAGATGGATACTCAGGAAAATAGTATACATAATGCTGAGAGTCTCAAAGACACCCAACATTACGGCCCGATCTGACTACAAATCGCGCTTTGAGCCTCCTGCAACATCTCTTTAAATACTCAGACAACTTAAATACTACCCCTTTTAAATGGAAACATGAGCTAACAATGGGAATTTGCATTGCTCAAGTCTCCAGGCCTAGGTAGTTTACACCTTACTGAGGACAGAAGGTAATTTGCATTAGGGCACACACCAACTACCAGTCGCACTAAGACATTTTAAATGATATCAAACATGTATAGTGTTGTATGATAATTGTTCACCATAAACCATATAGATGTTTGGGTGAATTTCAACATGTGGAGAGGAAAGATGGAGGAAGAGCGGGTGAAGGGAATGAGATGTAAATTAACACAATACTGAGGTGATCAACTCAGTGTGATTGCGTCTCGGATGGGGATGCTATTTTCGCAAGAGAGAGTTCAAATGTTAATTTCATTTGTTTAATGAGTTGCCCTCTCTTCCAGTTCTTCCAGTTTCCCCAGTCTTATAATGCACTTTTTTAAGGCAAAGTGGTAAGGCAAAATAAAATAAAAATCTGCTAATGCAGTAAGACAAAATACACTTACAGCAACCTACAAACTAGTGTAAAGATCTTATGCAATGCAGATTCAAGTAACAGTAGCTTGTTTTAAGGAACTTTCACAGGAAAGTAAGACAAAAATATGTAGTGTAAGCGTGTTCTATGAAAATACGACGCATGATCTTGGCTTTGCTAGTGTCACTCTCTATCAGTTGAGCTACTGGAACACATACCTGCAAAAAGCTAGTATGTAATGTTATTTTCATGATTCTTGATGACAGATTTACGCATTTAGCTTTTATTCAAAGCAGCATACATGGCACTTAAGGTATACATTTTATCAGTTCATCAGTTTTCCTGGTAATCGGACTATGACCGTGGCGTTGCTACTGTACCACTATACTCTACCGTATGAGCTAAAGGAATGCATGAAAACATCTGCATACTTGCAAACATCTGAAATGTTTGACATTGACATTTAAGAGTCTTTCACAGAATGGGCACTTCAGTTCACACATATAAACCATCATATGGAAGCCCATTTCCGCCACATAAGAAACAAATACTTTGGTAAATCATACATATAAGAGTAATAATTATGACATAAGGCAAGTTAAGATAAAAAGTCGAAATCATGAGACGAAAGTCATAATTATGACAAAAAGTGACATCATAATTATGACTTAGTGTGTACATTCAGACTTTTTGTCTCACAATGACTGAATTTTGACAAGTCATAATTTTGATATTTTATCTTGTTTATCTAATTGTATTGTCTTTTTTGTCATAATTCTGACTTTTCTGTCATAATTATGATTCACTAAAGCATTTTTTTAAATGTACTTCCATACTATCAGTAGTCAAAGGCATTCAGACTGCCTGCAGATTTTTTTGCATATCCAGATTTTATCCAGATGGGTTTTTGAAAGTCTGGACAGCAAAAAAACAAACACATGAAATATGATTTTTACAGATGCGTCACAGTTTGTACGCTCTGGCTGCTCAAATCTTTTCCGTCATTCTTACCATTGTTACCAAAGCAACCCATGCAGATATATAGGCTGGTTATGTTTGGACACACAACTCTTATTTGATCACTTGCAATTAATAGTGCGGACGGTCTACATGAAAAGATGTGATTTGAGAAACAAAAAATCGGATTGGTTTGCAGTCTGACCATAGCCTAAGACTAAAGCTTTTTTAATTACAACTTTTTTTTCTGTAGACAGGAATGAATTGAGGAGTAGACGCATCCTGGCTGAGGGAGAGATGCCAGCTGAACAGAGTGAACACAGGCCCCGGGCACTGGAAGAAACAAGCCCGCATTAGTCCGAACTGGGGTGGCAGATTTGACGTGTAATTAAATACACCTATTTCCACCCATCAAACACCTTCCGCGGTCAGGCCTGGGCCATCTGCTACATCAGCTGGTCTAAACAAACAGCACAAAAGCGGCAGGACCGCAGATGAAACAAGTAAGAAAGAGTTGCGTTTGTGTGCTCTCGCCGTGTGTTACTTTTTAACGGCAACTCTTTTGGCTTTTCTAGCTCTCCCGCTGTTATGATACAAGTCTAACTAAAAAGGTTGCGCCTGGTTTAATTTATTTCTGTTTCCATGACCCCTTCCTCATAATTACATATCTCAGCTTGTGTCAGGATTACAGAGCAATTCAAGTGCAATTTAGCCTCTTTTTAGAGCAAGAAGGTCAAAGGAAAGAAAACAAACATACATATTGTATACATACCACGTCCACTAGCCAGCCTGAGAATCATGGCAAAAAAGGATAACACATTTATTCGCAATAGTGAGAAGTTGAGAACCCCACTGGTAAAATCCTGGCAAAAACTCATTTATTAGCATGCTGTGCCAAAGGACATGGAAAAATTCCTTGACTTGAGCTGTTACCAGGCCTGTGTTCCGCATCCAACTTATCCAAGTATGTAACGGTGGCTTTGCCAAGATCACACCAAGCCAAATTTAGTGTGTGGGGCATCACACAGAGAAGTGATGCATCATCTAAATACATCCCGCAACTCTGTGCTCCAACAAACACATTTAATCTAACATTTAAACATGCCAGGAGCCTCTTGTAATCCAGAAGATGCAAACCAGTGCTGCAGAAAATACATCAGATTTGATGAAAGCAAAAACATCTGATGTTCAAAAAAGCAAACTCAACTTACTAGCACCTAGCAGGCAAAGGGAAATAATTGGGTTTTCGAATTAAATGAACCTCATAATTAATCTCAATTTTCCGATGAATAATAATCGAAATGGAAAAAAGTAGTTAATGATTCACCTATGGCACCAAATTAAAGCAAGGAAATGTGCATAACGTATCATTATTTGATTCAGAGGGCCTTACTGAAGCGTTTGTACAGGCTAATCACTGTCTATTTTAAGATGTTAACAAGTTTTACATTGCGTAGTCCAAAAATGTTATAAGATTCAGAAACCATGTTCGATAAATAAACTCAACTGTTAATGTAAATGTATGACATATGACATGAAGGTAAGTAAATGACAAAATGATAAACTATTTCTTAAAAAAAACATGAAAATTGGGAACTATGTGACAGTCAATAACAGAATACAGCAAAAATAGTGTTGCTTGTTTGTGTCAGATTAATAGTTGACTCCTGCTGTCACCATCTACAGTATAGCAAGTGAAACGTGTGTTCCCCGACCAGTCGAAACAAACACAACTTACTTATTAGTGGCAGAATTCTAAGAAAGTGAAAGAAATGGAACATATAAATTATGAACTCTTATTATGTAGTACCATAATGCAAGGCAATCGTTTTTCAATGAAAGAACCATAATGGAGAAAAAAAAGCCAATTTAATGATGTTTGTTCACTTGACATCAGTAAAATGCAGCATATTGCTAATACTGCTGTACACATTCAACAGTGGATGTTTAGAGAACCTGAAAGATACAAACATGATGGTTATAGGGCCGAGGCATGCTTGACAGAATAATTTTACAGCATCACAATGGATGGAGAATAGCTAAAACATGCACGCGAATGTCAACAATGATTTTGTTTGTGACATTGACTGAACCAGACCTCCTTTTCCTGCCCTCATAACACGACACTGGGCCTGAAAGGTCTCTCAAGTGAACGCAGCTCTTTTGAGCTTTATTAATAACTAACGTACACCGTAATAAAGATAAAACGTAGAACACAGACAACAAATGGAACCGTACACTAGATTGTGTTGCCCTCAGCATGCCTGTGCTACTCATTTTTCTTGCGTTTGTTCTTAAGTCAACAGCACATCTGTGTCAGTGTGGAGTAATTGCTTTGGGAGCTAAAGCTCCAGGCATCAAAAGTGAAGGACGTGAAGCTAAATTTATGCAGTGCAAAGTACTGTATGTGCAAAAATGGCAAGAAGCTTAGCAAAAAAAAAAACATGCAGTTAGATATATATATATATATATATATATATATATATATATTTTTTTTTTTTTAATATGATATTTCACTTATTTAATGTTCAAAAAGTCTCTTACATATTCACAAAAGCTGCACTTATTTGAACAAAAACACACTGAAAACTAGCCATACTAGCGGTATGGAAAGTCTTAAGAAAGTGTTTAATTGGCTAAACAAATCCTGTTTAACACTTAATCTGAGGAAAACTAAGTCAATGTGTTTTTCGATAAGAACTCGGACAATAAACGACCTTAGCATTACAATGAATGGTGATCTAATCGATCAGGTAGAACAGGAAAAATATTTAAGAGTGATTTTGGATTCTCAGCTAAATTTTAAAAGTCGTATCAAGCCAAGGCTAATTCACAACACCTGTCCCTAGAAGGGCTTTTACAGTTAAGAACAGAACAGTTAAGATAATAAAGGAATAGAAAATTTACAGCAAATATAATAAAATGTCCAGAAACCAGTTATCACCAATAAAAATAAGTAAATAAACACATTCACTCGAACTCAAACAGATGCATACCTACATTTCATATGACATGATCACACTGCTGCTGTTGTATGAACCAGGCCTTTGTTTGTTTTTTAAAGCTGGACAGTTTAGTTAAAGTCTTTATATTTTTAGGAAGACAGTTCCACAGATTGGCTCCTTTCACAGAAAAAAAACGTTTTGGGCAAAAGATGATTTAAAAAATGGAACTTTACAGTCTCCACGTGTAGCAGCTCTAGTTGATCTGGAGGGTTCCAGCCTGTTCACAAATTTACACAGGTGCAAGTCCAGTTAACATTTAAAAAACAACATCAGGTGTTTAAAATTAACAAAATTAACGAAAGATAAGATTTTATGTTTACTTAAAATATTACAGTGATGGAATCGAATGGGCTTTTTATCAAAAAATTTTAGGGCACGGTTATAAAGCCTCTCAATAGGCTTTAGGGTAGTTTGGCTGGTCTGAGACCAAACAGTGGTGCAGTACGATAGGTGGGACAAGATCATAGTGTTCAGAAAGACATCAGCACATTCAAATGTTAGACTGCTCCTTATCATTCTAAAGCAGTTCATACTGGCCTTCATTTTTCTTGAGACACTGCGATACAGGCATCGGATTGTTCTTTATGTATGTTTTTTTGTATCTGTCCCTATTCAAATAAATTCAAATAAATAAATAGCCTGGCTAACGTCAGACCACGTCTCATTGACATTGAGACGTG
The DNA here is from genome assembly GCA_030578255.1 of Tiaroga cobitis. Taxonomy (NCBI): domain Eukaryota; kingdom Metazoa; phylum Chordata; class Actinopteri; order Cypriniformes; family Leuciscidae; genus Tiaroga; species Tiaroga cobitis. Next base: position 5,965,816 of record CM060591.1, on the reverse strand, counting down.
GTCTGGGAACCACATGTTAATTTTCTCGTATTTGAGGCGTGGTTTACGAATTGCCAGAGCCGTTTATTGGGTGCTACGAATGTCTATCAAATGCGCCTGTACGTAGCTCATAGCCAATCGTTTCAATTATACCAGATGACGTATGTAAAGCGAAAGAAATTAGACGAGGAAGAAGACGATGGGTCAGAGATTTATTTGCGTTCTAAACTACTTAGAACAATATCCAAGGCTGCATCAACTTCGCGTCTGCTGCCATGTTTGATCCGTAGGTATAAACAAACTGCTTCGCTGTGTCACATAGACGTCGTCATTGTCTTGCTGCTCCCTCGCCGTTCTGTGATTGGTCTCCTCGCTGAGGCGAAAATTTGGTCCATGGTATCCAGACTGCCTAGCAGCGTGAATAAAATTGCGCGGCGCAAAGGCAGCATGGGGAAACCCAGGCTAAGTAAAAACAGTAATTTTGTGAAATAACACTAGAACGTAACAACTGAACTGTAGGCTAATTAAAATGTAATTGATTCCTGTGATGGAAAAGCTGAATTTCCAGCATCACTACTGCTGATTTGGTGCTCATGCAACATTTCTTATTATTATTAATGTTAAAAACAGTTGTGCCGCTTAATATTTGTGTGGAAACTGTGAAGGATTCTAGCCTGGCTAACGCCAGACCCAATTCTCGTTGAGACTTGGGTCTGGGAACCACATGTACATTTTCTCGTATTTGAGGCGTGGTTTACGAATGCCTGGTGCCGTTTATTGGGTGCTAAGAATGTCTATCAAATGCGCCTGTACGTAGCTCATAGCCAATCGTTTCAATTATACCAGATGACGTATGTCATCAGTCTACAGGCATAATGACAATATGATATTAATAAATACCACTTACCATTTATAAGTTAAATGGACTTCGTCGACGACGATGCCTAGTGGGTTGGTACTATACAACTCCGTGGCTAATGGTGTGTTCACACCGAACGCGAATTTAATTATTTGTGCGAGTAGATTACATAGACGCATCATTCACGCCGCGCGTTGCCGCGAATGTCTTCCGCGCAAGTTGAAAAATTTGAACTCGAGCGAATGTTCAAGCGTCTAACTAGACGCGATAGACGCGTATTTGACGCTCTATTCGCGTTCAGTGTGAAAACACCATAACATGTCTTGCCACTTTGCGCTCATACAGGCCTCGGGACTGCCGAATAGAAGTTGGTATCGACAATTCTTTATCGCATTTTCTTTCTCGGGACACAGCTGAGCGGTAGATAATCCAAGGTTGACCGCCTCTTGTACCTGGTCCTCCATTAGGGCGATTAATGGCGAGACAACAATAACGTCTGGGGTCTCGTGAAGCCCCATTGCCTTAGCCACAAACGGGACTAGTTGATATATCAGGCTTTTTCCAAAGCCTGTTGGTAGCAGGGCAAAAACATCATTCTTGTTTAAGAAATGGTTTAACGCCAAAAGCTGCTCTTTTTTCAACTAAACTTGTGTTCTAAACTACTTAGAACAATATCTAAGGCTGCATTAAAAGGTAGCTTCGCGTCTGCTGCCATGTTGAATCCATAGAAATAAACAAACTCCTTCGGTGTGTCGCATTGATGTCGTCATCGTCTTACTGCTCCCTCCCCGTTCTGTGATTGGTTCCCTAAATGAGGCGAAAATCTGGACCATGGTATCCATACTGCCTTTCAGCGTGAATAAAATCGCGCTGTGGGAAGGCAGCATGGGGAAACCCAGACTAGAATGATTCTTTGATAAATAGAAAGTTCAACAGCATTTATTTGTAATAGAAATATTTTGTAATGTTATTAATATATTTACGGTCACTTTTTATCTATTTAATACATCCTTGCTGGATCAAATGATTAATTATTATTTATTAAAAAAACCCTGTCTGACCCCTGTGTTTTTGGCGTTTACTGTTCCGTATAGTGCCGGCACTTTTCCACAGCTCAGTGACCTATTTATGCACACCGGAGTCTGCCTTTCATTAGCCAATAGCCAGAGACAGGTGGAGTAAAATTCATTGATGTACACTGCAGTTATCTCTACACACTCACCCTGCCTGGAAAGAGTGGGCAGATACTGTCAGAACAGACCCTCAGCTTAGATTAGGCTATTCATCAGCCCGCCGCTATTGCCCTGTCCCAGCCTAATAGCCCCACTCATTGAGCCTGACTCAGACTCCAGGAGATTCACTGGAAACTTGGCCAGTCAATAAGAACATACACTCTGCTAAAACGTAGATGGACTGACACTGCTGCACAATAACATAAAAAGTACATAAAAAGAATTGGTCACTTACCATGTCAGTCAAATGTATGAAAACAGTCAAAGGTCTGGCTCTGAAAATATGACTCTACTTAAAACTAATTATTCAGCAAGGATAATTCAAATGTAATTAAATAAAGGCATTTATATTGTTACAAACTATTTCTATTTCAAATAAATGCTGTTATTTTAAAATTTGTATTCATCAAAGAATAACGATGTTTCTTGTGCAGCAAATCAGCATATTAGAATGCTTTCTGAAGGATCATGTGACACTGAAGACTGGAGTAATGATGCTGAAAATTCAGCTCTGCCATCACAGGAATCCATTTGACCCACGTACATCACAAAGCTCACCTCAGAAAGCTCACAGAGAAGCTTGAGCCGTTTGCACAGACTGGCACTGTCACACTGCGACAAGAGAAATAAAACAGACCGGTTGAGAACAGAAGGGCACAATATCTAGTTCACAGCGGTTCTTTGAAGGGCATCAATGCACAACAGATCAATAACAGAAATAGAAGAAAAGCAGTAATAGGATGGAAAGCAGGAAGTACAGCTGGATGGCAAAGAAAAAGATGTAGATGAAAAATGATGAAGTGGGACGTGAAATATTCTGAAAGTGTTCTAATTCACAAAATGAGTTGTATTATGGGGGAAATACCTGTAAAAAAAGATAGAATAAAAAAATACCTTTAGTGACATAAATATTCATCTTTAAAACTTCATCTCAGATGTTTCTATTCTTCAGGGGCAAAAACAATTAGACCATCAGACTGATCTCATGAAATGGCTTATCTATGACACGCCAATTCGTATTTCCATTTTTGGCTTGCTATCAACACGCATAATCGCTTTTCAGCGTGTTTATGAACGCCGTTGACTTAACGTTATTACTGTATATATAAATATATGACCTACCCCAACCCCGTCCCTAAACCTACCCGTCACTGGGGTTAATACCATTTATGAGTCGTCTAGGGCTGGGATAAACGATTATTTTTTAAACGATTAATCTAGCGATTATTTTTTCGATGCATCGATTAATCTAACGATTTTTCTGTCTGATTCGCTTTCGATTCGATTCTGTTATCGATTATCTCCCCATTAATTAACAAATTTTTTCCAAGGGAAAAAAATATCGCTCCCCAGATGTAATCTACATTTCGCTTCGTTCCGCTCGGACATTTAACGGTGTAGACATACACGCATACACGCGGATAGCTCAAAATGCGTATAGATAACACGCCACTTGACTTGAAAGTGGCGTGTATGTTTACGCAAAATTCATGATGCCATGTTGAGACCATAGAAAAATACAGAAGGAAATTAAGAATTACATTCCTAGATGCTTTATCATGGATTAGGCTACTAAAAAGCATAAGAGAAAGGTGCGTAGCTCAGAGGTCATTACATGCCATAATCATTACTCGTCCATTATCATAAATAGCATAGTACTACAATTACATTTACTTAGTAAAACACAAACACACACACACACACACACACATCTACGATTTTGTGTAAGAATAGAAAAAACATCAGTGGAGCTTACATGAGGTTAAAGAACTGCTCTGTGGATCAATTGACTGATCCGTTTATAATTTGTGCAGACGGACACACAAATGATGACTAATTACCGTGTTTACAGACACCCATTACAGTCATACATGGTAATGACACGTCTTACACCTCTGCAGTGTGCAGCCGTCATTTGACAACAGCGTAAAGGGAAAATTACAGTCTTCAACAAAGAAAGGAAATTAAGGTGAATAGCATTATGACATCAAATAACAAAAATTCAGTTTGCAATTTGGGGCCACATACAATAAAACATTACTTTTTCCCCCCAAGCAATGAGTAAAGTAATGCATTAGCCTACTAAATTTACAACAAAATATCAGAGTTACTTTCTTAGATAAGTAGCGCAAGTTACTTTGTTTTCCATTTCTTGACTTACAGCTCTCCTCGTGTTGAGAGTAATCGGGAGTAAGTGCAGAGGCGTTGTGTGTGCGGTGTAAACATGATGCTTATTGTAGATCTAGACTAATCTGAGCATGTACTTACTCATCTCACTTGCACAAAAACAGATTCAGTATTCCTCAAAATGAATAAAAAACAGTGAAATGCAAATTCAGAATATTACGTAAACCTGCTGCAATAATTAAATATTAAACAATATAAATATATTGTATGTATTAATCTCACTTTATTTGCCAATGACTTCGATGCTGACCTTCGATGATTAAATTCAACCACACCAATAAGCAAAAATGACTTTGATTAAAACATTTTTTAATTTGTTTTATTGCTGCTCCCTCTACTGTACAGACGTGCATTTGCATTTCTTTCAGTTTGAGGATTGATCATTCAACTTTTGGTGTGAAAGGGTCTTTACCTTTGCCATAAATAGATTTTTTTTATTAAAAAACAAACAAACAAACAAACAAGCAAGACCAACCCAGGTGAGAAAAATAACACAAAAGTAATATGTAACATTTCCATACAAAGTAACTAACCCAATTTGTTATTTTTTAGGGGAGTAACGCAATATTGTAATGCATTACTTTTAAAAGTAAGTTTTGAGTGCAACTGAAATAACTTCACCACCACAAATTTCAAAAGTGCAAACTCTTGTATAACATTCTTTCATCCAAACACTGCTTGAGTGCAAATAGAAACCTGCAGCCTTTAAACTTTGTTGGATTTAGTAAGGACAACAGACAGCATCCAGGCCTTGAGAGAAAAGGAATACACTAAGGAAAATGAGTAATAGATAAGGAATGTAATGGGAAATTTAAATACTCTACCACACATAGGACACAGGTATTTGTGTCTGATGGTCACATGCAAGTTTTTAAAATTACATTTACTGGAGTAAATGTGTGAATGACAACTTGCCCCAGTCTAACTGAGAATCTGAAGGCCAGCTGACTCATTAACTGGAAAAGAGTGGACCGTGGCCTTCTACAAGGTCTGCGTCCACATGACCAATTAAACATCCATCTGTTTGAAACGCTCCATAACACCAGCAAAAGCAGAGCATACTAAAAAGAAATCAAATGTTTCTCCTCGGGCCTCAGAGGTTCATCCTCATGGGACTGCTTGAGTAAAATGTATGCGGACCTTGCGAATGCACACCATGAACACAACATGCCATGTGTCACTGCTTCCTATTGGATTGCATAGATCTGTGGTCCACCACATGAGAGCTGCTTGCTGGCCATATCACAATAGACTGCATTTTGTCTAATTGGATTTTGGAGACATACGTTACTTCAGCGTTTACTAAGTCACTGCAGTGTTTACTAAGTCAAGCCTCCATAAATAGTTAAAGTCCAGTAATCTGGACTGTGGGCGGTGGACACACTGGAATGGAAAACAGCTTCTGTAAATTCTTAACTGACAAATGTTTTGCATCTGTGGTCTTTTGGGCGAGGAAACGGAAGAAAAACGGCACAAAAGTGACCCAGTTCTCCCTCCCGTTAGTGTTTAATATCAGAACATACATTGTTTCAGGCGATGGCAACCACACCAGATGTGAAGCTGGCAGATGTGTGCAGTAATTAAGGCGTTGAGAGCCTTTCTATTAATTATTCTATTTTCCCAAAGGGAGAAACCATACACTTTCACACAAGAGGCATGCACACTATTACTGCACAATTTAGATCCAATAGTTGCAAACAGCCACATAGTTTGAAAGATACTACGATTGATTGCATATCAAATAGAAAATATTTCAGTTTTGCAGAGTGATGTCTTGTCATGTGACAGAATATTGTTTAGTATAAGTTTACTTAGGTTTCCCAAAGAAACAAATAATATTAGTGAAGTAATGTATTAATTAATTAATTAATAATGTCAATACAATTTCTACTAATGGTTGGCAAGGTTGAAGGAAAAGGAAAAGTAATAAGTATTGTTAACTAATGCTGGGTACACACCAAAAGATTTTTTACATCTTATATGATTTTCAAAATGCGATAGACCACAAACACGAGGACAAAAAATCCCAGATTTAACCATTTTGCTCCTATAGTGTGTGGTGTGCCATGATGTGTGACAGAACACCACACACAAACAGATTTTCAACCAGATTCTCGACTGTGAACACAGGAAATCTCACAAAATCTCGTGAGACTTCAGAATAAGCATGATAACCACAAATGAACCATAGTTTTGCTAAAAACAAAAACAAAAATTCTAACTTTAGTATTTATTTGGTTATACAAATGTTCAATACGCCTATAAAAAAAACATGGTTAATTTTCCATCTGTCTCTCTCTCTCTCTAACATTGCAGAAGCTATTTCTGACCAACTCTTCTCCTTGTCCAGTCTATTATGGTAGCTTTTACACGACACGTTGTACAAACATTCGTGCTGTTGCCACAAATCAACAAGCTGATCTCCATCTCTGCTGTCCACATCAATTTCACTTTGTGCAGCGCCATGACTGCGTTTGTTATGCTTCCGTCTTCCGTCATCTCGCTTTCTGATTTTATATTGTTTCGCTTCACGTGATAATCTCCAGTAACATGTTGAATATTTACGATTCGCGATCGCGGCCGCCTCCGACGTTCTTCCGAGCGGGTTCAGACACTCTTAACACACCTCACACCAAGGGAAAAAATGATAAGATAATCTGTAGAACCATCAAGATATAATCGGGACATATCTAGGATTGTTGGAAGGGGGGAAATCAGCCCAAAATCATCAAAAAATATATATTTTGGTGTGTACCCAGCATAACATTATTTTGTAATAAAAAATAAAAAATAAAAAATAAATATATATATATATATATATATAGCCTAAGCCTACACAACTTTAGTATACTTGGTATTTTTTCCAGTGTTATTTTTGCGTTAGTTTTCATTTTAGTTTTCGTTTTAGTAATTTTGTTATGTGCTTTTGTCATTTGTATTAGTTTTTGTTTTTAACATTTCCAATAGCTTTAATTGATTTTTTATTTCAGTTTAGTTTTATTCATTTTAGTACTTTATCTTAAACTTATTTCAGTTTCAGTTATTTCAATTTTGTTTTTATGTTTTTTTTAAATCATTTTAGTTCAGTTAACGAAAACTATTTTAATAGTTTTAGTTTATTTAACAACAACACCACTGATGTTTTCATCCCATGAAGCAATGCAGACATGTCTCTACAGTGTAAGTCTGGTTTAACAGTAAACAGTTCATCCATCTAGAAATGACCTCTACTCTGACTCGTTCTCTACCATCTATCCTTTACACCCCAACAAATACCAGATATGCCAAAAGGGCATATCTTAAAATTTCCATTGGACCTGTGCATGTGGGTATTTATGCAAGTGTAAAAGAAAAAAAAAATACCAACCTGCACTTCCTTAGCCAAGCTCTAGTCCTCTGCAGACCTGACAAAGGTCAGTCAGAATCAATTACATGGCATGCTAACATGTCTCTCTTCCTCAGGGCTTCATTCAGACTTTGTCAGAGTTCCCCTCTGGGCTCTGAGACAAGCAGAGATTGTAATGAGTCTTTGTAAGAGGAAAAGAGATAAACAATAGATTATTTGAGTGGATGAATAGTGGAGGTAATGGCGAACAACACATTCTGCATTCAAAAGCTAATCCCTATTCAATATTTCATCTGCCACAATTACGTCTTTGAACTATCATCTTTTGGATTTTTGTTTTTTCCTCATCAAATAATACTGATTATTCTGCATATCAAGTAATCTGTTAAATCTGTTATTAATTAATAGCCCTAAAATCAATGCAAAATCAATTGCAATCAATGCTTTTAAACAATGATTACAAAGCTCTTTAAACACTGGAGTGCAACTGTATATAATAGAACTCGATGTGTGAGAGACAAAAACTTGCATTAATATGCTTCACATGCAATATAACACAGACTTCAGGGCTAACCTCTTCAGTTTTGAGAACATATTATTTTGTACATATAATTAAAGTCAATGGGGTCCGAAATAGCACTGGGGTAAAAAAATAATTAAAAAAATACGGGTTTGGAATGACAAAAAGGTGAATAAATGGTAACAGAAATACAGATTTTTCATTTTTGTTTAAACTATTCCTTTAAGGGGCTGGTGCCAAGACAATTTTCTTGGCCCAGAATTTCTTTTCAAAATTATATCATTGAACTTTGCTAGATCACTTTAACAACAGATCACTTGAATGCACTTTAACAGATCTGCAGCTTTTCCAGTTCTGCTCCGCTGCCCTGTGTTTGCCCTATGAGCAACAGCTTTCTAAATACAGCACCACTGCTTGTTATTGTGGTGGCACACACCAAAGCATAAAATACTCCTTTACGACTGTGACAGAAGGGTTTTGTAACATAATGCTCTCTGAGGAAAGGCTTAAAAGAGAAATCAATTACATGGCCCTACACAAGTAAAGAAACGGCTGCCTCAAATCCTCTTCCATAAAATTTACCAGCTGAATGTTCCATTCAAAAGACTATTGAGATTGTCTCACCTCTTGCCTCCGTTTCCTCTGCGAAAGAATGAAAGACCCAGCAAGCTTTCGAAAGACACGATCACTTCTCACAGCAAAGTAATTCAAACTTGCGGGTACTTGAACATTTACACACCCGTGGATAGCACATGGAGCATGGAACACAAGCAATGGAAACGGGAAGCAATTTTGGGGGCAAACTTTATTTGCAAGGAGAACAGAGAGCGGATCAAGAGGGTGAAATATTACCCTGTGGCTATCAGATGCTGTGTGTTTGCATTAACAAGTGATTCTCTTGAAACATATTGCCACAGCTAACAGCAATGGAATCTTCAGACTAATTCATTTCAGGAAGAAAAAAAAAGTTCTGGAGTTAAAGGGTTAGTTCACCCAAAAATGAAAATTAAGTCATTAATTACTCACCCCCATGCTGTCCCAACCCCGTAAGGCCTTTGTTCGTCTTCGGAACACAAATGAAGATATTTTTGATTAAATGTGACAGCTGGATCACTCCTCCATAGGCTGCCTAAGGGAATGAATCCTGACGTCCCAGAAAGTCAACGAAGAAAATGTTTAAATATTCCATGTCGCAACAGTGGCTCAACTATAAGTTTATCAAGCGACGAGAATACTTTTTGTGCGAAAAAAACAAACAAAAATAACAACTTTATTCGACTATTCCTTTTCTTCCTTGTAGGCCTGAAACGAGACTTCAAGAGATTTCCACGACGCATGCGCGAGAACTTAACTGAAGTAGTTGAAGGAGATCGCAATTCTCGCGCATGCGTCGTGGAAATCTCTTGAAGTCTCGTTTCAGGCCTACAAGGAAGAAAAGGAATAGTCGAATAAAGTTGTTATTTTTGTTTGTTTTTTTCGCACAAAAAGTATTCTCGTCGCTTGATAAACTTATAGTTGAGCCACTGTTGCGACATGGAATATTTAAACATTTTCTTCGTTGACTTTCTGGGACGTCAGGTTTCATTCCCTTAGGGAGCCTATGGAGGAGTGATCCAGCTGTCACATTTAATCATAAATATCTTCATTTGTGTTCCGAAGACGAACGAAGGCCTTACGGGGTTGGTACAGCATGGGGGTGAGTAATTAATGACTTAATTTTCATTTTTTGGGTGAACTAACCCTTTAAAGGACCTGCTTAACACTAAAAACATAAACCTTTTTATTTAGAAAAAATGTAAACTCTCCAAATAATAATAATAATAAATAATAATTACTATGTTAATAAACTTATTTAATACATGTTTTATAGAAACATTACTAAAGCAATGACGAAAGAAACATTTCATATTTATTTATGCATCAATATCACATTTTTAGATCACATTTTACCCTAATACAGAAAGGAAAAAAAAAGCAAAGAAGAAAGAAAGAACGAAAAAGGACAAATGAATGAATGAAAGAGGATGAAAGAAAGAAAGAATGAATGAATGAAAAATAAAGAGGATGAGAGAAAGAAAGAAAAAAAGAAAGAACGAAAGAACGAAAAAGGACGAAAGAAAGAAAGAAAGATAAATCAATTTTGCATAAATAAGCCTATTTTTAAGACCAGATGTTGTTGCATTGACTTTTTTTTAAATAAGTAAAACAAATTTAACAAATTCACATGATTGAACTACGTGAAAAGTACATACCATACTGCACAAAAACGTACATTTATAATTTAATATATACTTAATTATATTATTTTAGGATTATTCATTTATATAGTAATATGGATAAATGTGGTTTATTTGTGAAAATACTGTTAGGCTTAATATTGGGAAATATTTTTAATATTATTGCATTGCATTCTATGAAATCTATAAATCCACACGTCTTCATTTATAAAAGTCCTTATTTTAATAAACGAATCAATTGTTTAAAATACATATATCGTTTTGATGGCTGCAAATTGCCCTCAGTGGTGCAGTGAATGTACTTGACTTATTTTAATGACTGATCTATTATTACACTTCTCTCTGAACAGCTTTTGGAAAAACAGCACTAACTACATATTTGGAGAAGAACAGCTAAATGTGAAGAGGAAGCAAACAGGCTCTGGGCTTTATTCTGGGTTGAGAGCAGTTCAATTCAATTATGGCACAGTGACAAACCTGGCACAGTTCACACTCCATATGCAGCATGTGGCAGCCACGGGTGTGAGGCTGGCACAGATAATCCGGCTCCGATGCCACTCGTGCCCATTTCAACACACCTGTCAACAGAGATCAGGATTAACACACGGATCCATTCTGGATTGCATCTCCAGGGACCTGACTTACAGAGATGCTTATGATCAGTCTATGAAAAAATTAATGTTGTCTTTTAGTTTTCATTCATTTACTCCTGTAGTAAACTGTAAGGCCTAACCTACCACTCACTGTGCTATGGAAACCTGAATGATACAAAAAGACTGTTTTTTTTTTAAATATGAAGTCTGCATGTTGTGCATGTCTCTGTGTGAATATTCATGGTGAGTGGAGTTTCAGCATCTGCGTTCTCAATATTTGACTGCTCTGAGTCACGATTTTATTTGAGAAAACTATCATCAGTTACACACACAAAAAAAAGTTTGGTTTAACTTGAATAAATTGTGACAGATATATATTACTATTGTACAACAAATAGTAACAATAATACAGTTTATAAAAACCTTACCGTTTAAGGAATATCACACTTTTCCCCCATATTTTAATCTAAACAGTAAAACTGTTGTGCAATAAACAGTATGCAAGTTAACATGATTTCAGTGATGGAAAAAAATGGTCTACTATTTTTTTCTGTGAAGTTATATATATATATATAAAAAAAAAAAACTTTAATGGAATTTGGGAAAAAATAAAATAGATTTTACAAGGCCAACAAGTTGCGAAGAGGTGCGCTATTATTATCAATAAAATGTTTCAGACATCTCCATACAAGAAGTGGAGAATCACTGACATGAACTTGGCTATGAAGTTTTCGTAAAAATGAATTTCCCTGGAAAAAAAATAAATACTGTGAAAATAGTTACAGTTATGTTGTTGTTGAATTTTTCATACGATTTAGTCTGGTTAGTTTTGTATCAAATACAATGTGATTTTCTGAAATCAAGATCTAAGAAACAGCACATTTTTCCGCTTGAGCGAGCAATTCGTGAACAGCTTTTCTTGCGAATGAAATCCCCTATATGCCAGCAAACCAATGAGAATGCAGGACAAAGATGACAATACATGAAAAGAGTGTAAGCGCCGAAGCTGTTGTGGAACTGCTTACCCAAAACCCTTCGTAACTGGCACAGTTTGAAGAAAATTACAGTTGTTTGGCAAATAAATAAATGACGGACAGTTACATACGTATTTCCAACATTTTATTATGTACAGGGTTTTTTTTACACCTCAAATGGCAAGGGAATTTATAGTGTTAATATTAATTAGCAAGTCTATAAACTCCTTCTCCAAAATGGCTTGGATATATGGACTGTATGCCCTTGGTGTGTATCATTTATCTGTTGGGATGCCCTTTTAACACAGACCTCTCTCACACACAGGTAATGAAACTCAAAAGTACTGAAGGGAATACAATATGCCCTGGAAAGTTGCTGGTTATGCCGTGCTCCCTCTGTTTACAGATATACACTTTATCAGAACGACCTTTGAAGAACCCGAATGTGTTGAGACTGTCAATGCAACTTGAAATTTTTCCCAAAGAAATTCCAAATCCACCATACTGTATGTTTAGTGTTTACATAATCTTGGTGTAGGGTTGCATGTATAGTCTCAGCCTCAACAGACACCATACGTTCATTGACAGTCTCATCTGATCTACTAGGAGCACCAAGATGAATAAAAATGTCTATATTTCGTGTGTTGTCTATTTTTAGGGCTAATAATCTTGTAAATAGAAATGTATGATTTTTTTCAGAACAAACTGACAGTCTTTATGATGTTTCCAGCACCCTAAAATGGAAATTAAGTCATGATTTACTCACCCTGGTGTTGTTCTAATGCAGGGCTCGCAAGCCATATATCGCTCTTTTCAGGATTTTATATGGCTTTCCAATTTTCAAATGTCTGAAAACACACCCTCGAACATGATGATACAATTATTTTTAAATATTAGCATACCTGATTAATGTATAATTATGAATGTGTAAAGTTAAATAAAATGTGATCAAAATATTTAGGTAAGAGACTCGCAGCTTAATAGGTTACCACACAACTGAGTAGGTTCTTGATTTTAATCCCGGAAGTCTGGGATTTGTTTTCCTGCTCACTAAATCGTTCATGCAAATCATTGTTTAAATTAACCCATTAAAACCGGATCACACATCTGTGATGTAAAAAAAAGCCTTTTTTAGCAGGCGTTTTAGGCCTAAATGGGTTAAAAGGCTGAGTTACAGTCTGAGAAATATATTATTGTTATTATCATCGTTATTTTAAATGTAAATATATTTGAAAAAATCATATTATATTATTTTTATATTCTTGACCATGGTGAGAGTGTTGTGGATTACTAAAAGGGATAGTTCAACCTTAAATGAAAACCAAGTCATAATTTACTCACCCTGGTTTTGTTCTAATGCTGTATGCCCTTCTTTCATTTGTGGACACAAAATAAGATAAAAAAATAAATAAAAATGGCCCGCTCGTGGTCGTCCATATAATGCCAGTGAATGACCCGCATCAAGCTTTTTAAAAAAAGACACAAAAGTATAACATAATGATCGCATGCGACACAACATATATTTCCATAAAAGAAAGAAGGGCATACGGGAATTGCTGCATTGGTGAAACATTCATTAATTTAAATTGGCATGGGATCATTCTGTTATACTTTTGTGTCTTTTAAAAAAAAAGCTTGATGCTGGTCGCTATTCACTGCCATTATATGGACAAGTGTGAGTGGGATATTTAAAAAAAAAAAATCTCCATTTGTGGTCCATAAAAGAAAGAAGGGCATATGGCATTAGAACAGGGGTCGGGAACCTTTTTACCTAGAAGAGCCAAACAAACAAAAAACTGAGAGAAATTTTTCAAAAGAGCCACAGCAAAGTTTACACTCGTGTATTAGAAACATTTGCAAATTTTTATGTAATAACAACAGCAGTAATATACGACTTGCACTGGTAGTAGTTCTAGTAGTTATATGCAACACCAGTAGGTGGCAATAACTCTGTTTTTTTTTTTTTCACTCAGTGACACCCAAGCTAACTGTAGGCTACTACACACAATATAAAAAGCACTATATTTTGTTCACTGACATAGTGGCGGTTTCTTGCAGTAAAATGACTGCTGCTGCTGTCAGGTTTCCATTCTCCGCTGAAGCTCAACGCAAGCTTTTTTCCTGCATTCCCCATCGTGATATTTTGCAGCGAATGGTCCTTCTCGAAATGTCTCTTAACTTTTGAATTTTTGAGCGACGCAATACGTTCATTGCAAATGAGACACACTGCAGACCCCGACTTCTCCACAAATGCAAATTGATCCGTTCATTTGGGCTGGAATGAAAGGTAATCGTCAACTTTTTTTTGTTTTCGCCATCTTGCTCTCAATGATGATGATTTTTCATTTAGCTAGCTAGGTAGTTGCAGAGAATGTCTAATAAGGGGAGAACTTCCACTCTCAGTAAACTTCCGGCTTCTGAACTGGTTGCAGTTCCATTCTGGTTCCATATGAGGGCGCTCACAGGACGAGAGCAGAATCAATGGAGGTCTATGGAGATATACCCATAGATATCCATAATAAAGGCTAGATGTCTCGTCCACGCTGCTGGCCAAAGGAGGTCGACGTCAGCACCTGTCGGCCATCTTGTCACAGGCAGCTCGCTCACTCGTAGCATTGTGTCAATAGTGCATGTACTTTTTAAGTAACCATAACTTGCTCAATTTTCTACCGATTTTCAAACGGTTTGGTTTGTTATAAACGTCAGAGATGTAGTTATGACACTGCTCACTTATGAAAAATAAGTGTATAAATAAATAATCAACCAGAATTATCCAGCCACGTTAATAACGTTTGTAAGAAACCAAACCGTTTGAAAATCCATCAAGATTTCAGCAAGATAAGAGTATTTGTGTTCTCACCAAACATCAGTACCACATGGCCCGCCAGAAAGCTAGCCTGTGACAAGATGGCCGCCGGTGATGACGATAGAGACTCTGCCGTAAGACATCTAGCCTTTATTATGGATATCTATGGATATACCACTCAAAATCCACTTTTCTCAGGATATAATTTTTTGTCTAGTAATTTGAATGTTGTATTCGAAACGAGATGCAAAGAAATTACACATTGTTGGGGGTTAGATTTTTTTGAGTCACTTATTTGCTTTAAAAAGTCTTTTAAAATGCCAATGACATCATACACATCGTAGGCCAAAGATACTGCTTAACGGCAATCCTTCAGTCACTTTGGTGCTTTCGCGCTCTACACTTTCTTTTCTCTCGAGACAGCTGACACAGGTAAATACACGTGCTAGAAGAGTTTTTGTAAAACTAAAGTTCTCAACATTCTGGTCCCGCTTCGGATGCCACAATGCCATCGAGAGGTATCTCTGGTCGTAATCAGTCCTTCACTGACCAACCAGCGTTCATTAGCAGAATTCTAGTGTGTTATGGGCAACAACAACCCAACCTGTAAGAAATCAAAAGGACATAAGTACTCGTTCATTCAACTTTCGACCTATAACCCATGTTGAACTTGCAAAACCTACAATCAAATCTGAGATTTCTCAACGGCAATCGGAGACAAAGAGACAAATTTAGCCATCTAGCTCCATAGAATCCCATTCATTTTGCACTCATGGGCGATCGCCCCCAGTGGAACTCTGGTGGAACTACAACCAAAATTCGGTACAATAAGACTTAATAGGGAGTGGCCAGGCTCTCCGTAGACGGGCTCTGGTAGTTGTTTTACTTGAACTGGACATGACGCAGGCCTAACCACGTCGCCCAAATAAAATTCAGCTCTCTGAAAGGTAGGCTAGCTACAGGCCAAACGCCGCTGTAAATCATATTAAGAACTTGGATATTTGTCAAAGGGAAGGCCTACCGTCTAGAACTTTGAAAACCCCTGCTTTCTGCTGAAGATTTCAGAATAAAAGATCAAAAACTAACAAGTATTTCAATTATCCCTGCTCTCCCCTAAACACAAATCAGATCAATATTAAAATACCTACAGAACAAATAGTTAAAACTCAAAGTACAGGTAAGATTACTGCCGTTACTAGATGCAGGTCATGACGTTTTTGAGAAATTAGCGGAGCACAAGGGTTAAATGCCCTAATATGTTTTCTTTTTCTGGTAATTACACTGATTAACGAGAGATCCTGGACTAGAGAAAGAGAGAAGGCGAGGGTAGAGGAAAGTGTGCCTACCATCTGCAGGAGTGTCCCTGCCAAAGAGCTAATCAGGCTATTCATTACATCTCTACCTGACACTGCCAACTGCACCCTGATCTATTCACTGCCGCCATGCCAAGCAAACGCGGAGAGAATTTACATATTATCTAAATCCTTCACACCTCATTTTATCACTTTTTTTTGTGCTCAGTGTAATGCACCACATAAAGTGCTGTTATACTAGATCAGCACAAAGCCAACTGCAACACAACAAACGTCACAGGCGAAGGCTACAGAAGCAGTTATCGACTAGCTCTACTTCAGGAAGACACTCATTTTAAATCGGACGTCACACTACTAAGAAGGTTGATGTCTAACTTTAAAAATGAATGAGGAGGAGGGTAGTGAATGACATCTTGGGTCACTAAAGACCTGAGGTATGCGGTTAAGGGTTAACGTTGTATAATGACTTTTAATTGTGGAATTGTATATTTATTGTGGTACACTGAAGACGTTGGTTTGTTTCTGCAAAACTTGCCTGGTTCCACAAACAAGAGATGAACTGAAGAGATTAACAGCGCATTTCATATTACTCATGGGGCTGTCTGAGTACTTCAGGTTTTGGTGAAAAGAGTTGAGCTTTACAGAGGGAACTTGAGCATGCTAGTCATTACTCCAGTTAATCAGTCACAAAGGGTAACGGTAGCTTTGTGCTAATTAAAAGAGGATTGTGTGTGCTGGTGGTTCTCTCAGAGGAGTGAGCTAATGAACCAACAGCACAGAGGTCCACAGCTTTAGACCAGCACCGAACCTCTGTAGTTTAGCCACCAGTCCTCATTGTGGAGCAAGAGAATATCCCAATTACTTCACAAGAAGTTTGTGCATAGCAGCATCAACCATGCTAAAGGCAGCTTAAAGGAATATTTTGAGTTCAGTACAAGTTAAAGGTACAATATGTAAGAATTTTGTAATAAAATATCCAAAAATCACTTGCACAAAATTGTGATATTTTTCCTGCAATTGTGTACTTACAATATCCCAAAAGTTCCCAAAGATTTTTCATTTCAGAGAAATTTCAGAAAAATTTTCACTTGTCGCATGTCACTGACGTAATATCCGCGTTATCCTTGGTTTCCGCTCGTGCAGTACGAGCATAGCAAATAACCATGGTGACAGACGTGGACAACAGCGTTACGTCTAGCTGCAGTTGTTTCGTTCAAACTTTGGGAAAAAAGGAGAATTAAAACGAGGATCAATATCAGAGTGGCGTTTTCAAGATGCCGAGAGCTCCACGTCCGTGACAAACTTTGACTTGACAGAGCTCTTAAATGTACTTTGTTAGACAGGTGAGCAAATGTACATAAAACGAATCAATGTTATATAGTTTAACGTGATGAAATGTTAGAATATGATCTGTATGTTATTCTAATGTTGCTTACTGCCATATAGCCAACAAACTAACACATACATTATAACTCTCAACACACTCAAAATCGAGCCCTGCTTCATACCACAGTCATGATAAAAACATCAATGTATTCACTCATCTATAAGCATTATTAGATTCATAAGCTTGACAAAAAAATTCCATAGTTCAACTTGAATTTTGCGTCATCAACCTACACCTTTGTTATTGTAAGAGGTTAGCGAACCCTAGCGCCGAAAAAAAAATACATATTGTATCTTTAAGCACAAATGACAGCACTTGTTGACTAACACAAATACATTTTTTTTTACGAAAAAAAAGCAGGGAAGCACTTACAATGGAAGTGCATAGGGACTATCCATAAAAAAACGTACTGTTTTAATAGTATAGCCCCAATACATAAACAGTATGCAAGTTAACGATTTTCGTATGTTGTATTTTCCACCACTGAAAGACTAAAGAAATCCAAAAAAGTTTAATGAGTTTCAAAACTGCTTATACATACTGTTTCTACATTTATTTTAACAGACACAAATTGCGGTACACCACTTAATAAAAAATACTCAAAATCTGAATTCAGTAATCTACCCCTCTTCCCAGAAGCCCTGTGACAAACAAGCCAAAATGAGCCAAAGTGAATTCACTTATAGTACTGTTATCTAAAGCGTTCTGTTTATGTTGGAGGTTACAGAGAGATGACTGCTACAGCTCAGGGGAGTTTTCATTCAAAACTAGAAAACTGCTTAATACAACAATTTGCAGGCATAAACTGAATAGGGATATTACAATTACAGGAAATTGCTTCGATAAACAAATTTGAAAACAAGAAAACAGAAGCCATTTATCAGAACACCAGATATATAGAAAAATAATAAGAGAGTATTATTTAATAATAATAAAATAGCCTATGGAATTGAAAAGGCTTTGTAGAGGACTCTTGATTGTTTTCCTAATTTTCTTACTTGGCAATACTGTACAGTACATTAACTAAAACATATAAGCAGCATTATATATATATATATATATATATATATATATATATATATATATATATATATATATATATATATATATATATTATATATATATATATTATATATATTATATATATATATATATATATATATATATATATATATATATATATATATATATATATATATATATATATATATATATATATATGAAGAGCTCAGATGCAAAAGCCTCTAAGTCCCATCTGAAATTTTCTTCTAGAATGATCATTTTTATCAAGCTTGTATATTTAAGTTCAGTAATGACAATGAAAATGACCTATTAATTGTCATTTAAGTGAAATTACTGAACTTAAATATACAAGCTTGATAAAAATGACCATTCTAGAAGAAAATTTCAGATGGCACTTAGAGGCTTTTGCATCTGAGCTCTTCATATACATATATATATACAATTGTTGGTTCTTTAGCAAAACAATAGTCGATAATGATCCTCAGATTTTCCTTGAGACACATCTCACATTCTCAAGATTCCACAAAACTCACTAAGCTCATTTGGTATTCTAGCCGTGGAGCCTCGTTGCCTGAGGAAGTCATCCATTAGTGGAGAATGGGAGAGTTGTAAAGGGTTTTCTCACAAATCACTTTCTTTTCCTCTTTTCATCCCATCTTCTCTCTCTCCTGCAACACTTCATTATTCTTAAGGCCATTTTGTTAATGTTTCATCCTCTTTCTCATTATTTTTTTCCCTCTGACTCCCTTTAAATTAACAAGCATCTTTGAACTTTTGAACAAAAGTGTAGAATTACTATAGAATACAATCTATCTCTCTTTTTTTTACTAGTGGACTAAAGACACACACGTGTGCCCGTTATCTCTGTTACAGAACCTAGGGAGCTGGCTCACTGTGTAGACGGGATCATCACTAAAATAGAACCTAATAAAAGATCGCCATTACCACAAAAATTGCAACATTGCCTTAAAATGTGCCTAAAACAAGGTAGGCTATATTAGGAGGCAGAGGCAGCAATATTTTTTTATACCTGATATAAAGTATATAACATGTCTGCACAACACACAAATAAAATCATTTTAAAAGTTAAATAGAACCAAAAAATTAATCGATTTTACACATCTACCCAACCATTATTTTGCTTTCTGTGAGTTCACATGTTAGATTTTTTTAATAAAATCTATTATTTTTATAAAAAAAAATATACAGACCTTTGCAAGCACTCAAGAAACTTTTTTGTGCCCTCTAGAAACTATCCACATGCACACAGGATTTTTTTCCGTGCTTAAGCATTACAATTTCTAGTTGTAAATATACACTAAGTATACTAAGTGTACACATGTTGACTTTCATTAGGGCAGTACGTCATATTTCGAGGCCTTAGGTGTGATTTAACGCATACTATGTGGACGCCAAGAAATCACATTGCAACATGGGCTGATGGTGCAATCGGTGGCTCAGTGTGCATTGTCCCTATGCAAAGTTTAATGGTTTCTCGTGCATACACGGACATTATTTTTTTATTTTTGCAAAGGTCCTTTTAGAGGCTCTGTAATACAATGCAAAGCATTTCATGAGGAGAAACCCAAAACCCTTATAACCTACATTTTTCCATAATGAAAATGTGCACCTTGAATTCATTCAGTCGTATTTGACAATCACTAAACAGCTGCCATGAAAACACACTTCTTGTATGATACATTTGTTTTCATTAAATTCTTAATTTTCTAGTATAGAATACTAAACATGGGCAATAGTCTGTAAATGCAAATATTTTTTTCCATACTCTGCTTTCTTTTTTCCATACTTTTGACCTGGAAATGACTAAAATCAAATTCCATACTTTTCCAAACTGCGTCGGAACACTGCCGGAAGGGTAAACATTACAATATGAATAGATGAATATAGATATATATAGATGTATATAGATGAATCGTTCACAATATGATCTTCATAGGGTGAATCCATGCCTTATTTCACACTGACTTTAAACCCTAATCACATATCATTATTTCAATGTGTCCATCTAATTTCCACTTCCATCACATCACACACTTGACATCCTAGTATAAAAGTTCAGACAAGAATCTAAGCTATTTAATACACCTCCATTCAAAAACAGCAGTCTAAATCCACATCACAAGACAAAAAGCTAGACAGCAATTACTGAGCTTAATACTTTTTACCCCCTCAGGGGTGAGAGAACTCACTTGAAACCACATCAAGAATTATACATACCTAAGGGCTTACCCATTTATAAAAAGAAAAAGAAATCCTTTAGATATCTCAAGGGATGTTACGACTTAATGAGATCATTCTGAACAAAATGTGAAAAACATTAACATGGAGTATCTGTAAGGTGCCTTTTATACCATTTCACACAGCTAGTCTTGTCTTGACCTGAGGTACTCAGTCTGGACTGATAGTAGCTATGAAACCGCTGACTCGGGTCAAGTCTGGGACATAATGCTAAAGAACAGTAAGAATATTAAAAACACATGAAAGCATATAATCTCCCGCATGTAGAACCAATGGGCAACTGACCACCGAGTCGGTGCTACCATCATGTAAAATTATTCAATAAAGTCACAGAGAGATTCTATAAACTAGATTTCAGTGCTTCAGTTAATTAACTTTGGATTGTGCTAGTAGATGAAAAGGTCAGCGTAAACCACATCTCTTGTAGAAAAGGAAACTTGTGATGTAAAATTCTGAAAAGAAATGAGCTGCAAAACGTTATACTGCTACATGAAGCTTGCAATTTTAAAGAAACTAAAGATTTTGTTTATATAATGTATGTGTGTAGAATGTGTATACGCTCGTGAACTTACGCTCGTTCTCGAGCCAGCAGGCACTGTTGTCGTGCAAATGAGCCGGCCAGAGCGCAGTAGGCTACAGGGTTTCCGTTTTTGACAGCATTACATTTAATATATTACACTTTCAATTTAAAATACATTTTTATTTTTTAAGCATGTTTGGGCTTAGTTTTCGTTGAATTATTAAGACTGTTTTGACAAGCAAGGCGTCACAAGCGTGTGTCGTTTCCAGTTCTTTGAAACAGTAAATTTTAAATTAAGAGTTTCAAAAATCTTAGCTTCTCCCATTTCTATAATACTGTTTAAACATGCAATTGTATGTTTTGTACATGTAACCTATTTCTTACCTGTAGCCTACACAAGGTAAGAAGCGCGACTTGTCTTCACATCTCCAGTAGAAGACATGCGCAGTAGCCAACCGCTGCTTCACCCGCGAACTATAGCAAAAGAGGAAAACGCATTTCAAAATAAAGGTTACTCTGATAACCGAAATCTTTTAGGGTTATTTACGCTTGATTACTTCGTGCATATTTTGATAACTGACCGAATAATCAGATAACTAGCTGAAAATTTCCCACGGAAAATAGAAGGCTCATTATAACAGATGTACAGACCTTATTCAAAGCAGTGCCATCTTTTGAACGGGAATGAAAGTGAGGCTGTGAGGGATAAACATTCATTTGTTCAGTGGGTTGTACTGTTATTTATTGTTTTTGGATTGTTTCCTGACGAAAGACTGCAAAAAAATATATTTCCAAGAAATTTCAGTAAATGCCAGCAAACATGAGCTGTGGGAAATTTTAAATGATCTAGGAGGTTTTTTTATATATATATACAACGGATGACATTGAAAATGTGTTAAGTTTATTTACAGCCTCAAGTTTCACTGCTCTAAATAAGGTCTATTGTTGAACATTGAGTGCTTGAGGTCATTTAGGATTCTGTTTATGAGCTATGAATAAATTATTCAGAGGAGCCTTGCAGACAATACTAACTGGACAAGGATCTTGAACTAGGGAAAATTTAAAAAATCATAAAATCAAATAAATTTATGAGAATGTGTGTGTTAGCCCACCACAAACTAGTTACGCTACTGAGTCTATCAGCAGGGCCAAACCATTTAAAAAACAAAACAAACATTTCCTGCAGGCTTTTGTTTAAATGTAGCCTAAGTATGAAACAAAAGTTCTAAACTAAACCATGCTTTAAACCATTATATGAAAGGCTTAAATTGGATTCCATGGTAATTGATGTACCTATTTATCCCAGTCATGCAATATTCCATGTAAATTATCTATTAACCCGGAGCTGCCCTCGTTACAATTCACTAAAGACTCATTCGCTTACATTGGGTTTTTAAAACCTAATGTGTCTGGACAGGAAATGTGTTCTACACTCGCAGTAATTACTTATTAAACTAATTAATGACTCACCACAGCATGCTCTGGACAGCCATTGTCTTCAAAGGCATACAATAAATACATAGTTGAAAATCAGTGTGTCTTGCTTTCTGTGAGCAAAAAAAAAAAAAACAGCAGCAATGGTGTTATGTAATTTTTGAGGCCAGCAATGTTTCTTGAGTTGTGAATATGTAGACCGAAATGTCTTTCCCAACTCTCAGTGAATTTTAATTTTCTAAGGAGCTATTCCCTCATTTAAAACATGAATTTATTCATCATGCACAATAAGACCAGGGATAATTGTTTAGCAAGTAAATAGGGTCTAGTGCTGGGCTCTGTTGACAAAATTTGTAACAGCCACAAAATAATTTTAAATAATCTTGAAAAGACTTAAAGACTAAAAGACTTGTCCATCAGTTTGAAAGAAAAAATAACAAACATTTGTTTGCAGAATTGCACTTGAAATTAAAAATTAAGGGGCGAGAAATTGCATCAGTTTACATGTTAAAATAAGTATAGCCACAATAATGAATGAGGCATTTATATAGCGCTTTCATATACTACAAAGACATATACTACTGTACACCCAAAGTGCTTTACAATCATATCAGGGAATCTCTCATCAACTACCACCAGTACGACCACCAAAGACCTACACATTATACATGTTAACATGAGATTAGTGTGATGTAACCGCTTACTAATCTTGATAAGTTTAGGCCTTCTGTAAAAGAATATTTTTCAAAGCTGGTGTTGAACAGCAATGTACCACAGCTACACAGATTGAATTTTCACACATTTAATATTCTATAAATATGACAGCAGTCCCTGTATTTATTCACTAAGACTTGACATTCCATCTGTGTGTTTTCGAAACACTGATTCTGTCACTGAGCTTATGCTCGTCTCCATCTGCTCAGCACTTCAGGAGTCTTGTATTTTCAACGTACACATCCTCTTCATCTTCATCCGAGTCCAAAGGTTATAGCAAAAATAGCAAATAACGATTTAAAAGAAAAAAAATCTTGACCATTGTGATATGCTGAGATGCTCAAGGGTGAACTTGACCTTTAGCCTCCACGTTCTGGTCAAAAAGCCTCCTCAAATATGGGTGTCTGTAGTTTCAAAAGAGGAGACCTTCACAATCAACTGCAAACCCACATTCAACGCCGACTTTCTAATCAATTCCTGATGGATGAGATCAAGTCCAACTTTGTTTTTGTTTTTCTTTCTTCTTCCTTTTGCATATCCTGTTTTAATCAGAAATTCATCATAACATTCAAGTAAAATGAGTTGCGAATGTTGCATTTCAGAGGGATAGGAACCCCCAATTATAACTAAGATGTTTCTGCAAACATATATGAACGAAACCGCATATTTTTCATACTAAACAGAATTTAGAGAGTTATGGGTTGGTGGTACTTGAGACATTACTGTCATTCAGTGTTTCAGTGACAAAAGGTGCAGTCCAGTGTTTCCCCTAGAAAATTTTCCAGCAGCGGTGCTGTCCCGTGGCGGAGCATGTTACCAAGTAACGGGCGGGGGGGGGTAACACTTGGTAACATGCTCCGCTACATGTACAGGTTGTACCTCCGGAAATACTTTTTTTTAAAATAAACCCTTAAACCATGACTTCTGACAAGTTTTGTGGATACAAATTGACATTTTGAGACATACAATTACGACATACCATCAACAGATTCAAGGTGATTATTGCAGCACGCACCTTGAACTGGTCACAAACAGAAACCTTCATTTTATAATTTTAGACAGGATTTTTCACGTTTTTGTTTTGTGTTCATTTTCAGCTATAAGGTAGATATTGATAGGGGAAAAATGAAATGGCACAACCCAGAAAAAGATTATTTAGAATTTATTGAAAATTTTAGGCCACACCCAATCTGTGAGCACTTAATTTTTTTAATTTTTAATTTAAACATTTTTAAAATCAAAAGTTTTAAGTTAACATTATTTAATGCACAATGAATGAAGTGAACAAACATAAACAATCAAGTGTTTTATTTGACTTGACTGTGCCTTTATTTAATCCAAAACTGTGTTCGTATTTCATTTTAAAAGACTTTTTAAAAGAGTTATCCAGCCAAGAATAAGCCTAGATCTGCTTTTCTGGCGGACTAATAACAGCACTCGGGTGTCGGACCGAGACTGTGCTCATGTACTCCTGCTCGTAAAACTACCCGGATACAACCGCACCCGAGTCCACTTTAGAGGCCGTTCACATATCGCGTTTTTTGCGTGGCGAGATGAAAACATCGTAACATCTCATCTCAACACGCCATGTGACAAAAACCAACCGATCAGCTTCGGCCTTTCCGTAACAACATCGACAGCTCGGCCGAACAGCTGATCATAGCTGTACAGGGCGGCTTTTTATTTCTCATCTCCATAAATATATCTAGTAGTAAAGCTAATGCAAGGGCTAGAAATCAATTAATTCTTTGCTGCTACTTCCTCGTCCTCATGGAGAGCGCCGCTTTCTCCTTTCTAAAAGCGCTTGCTCTCTCCCGTGGCGTCTGTCGTTGCTATGCAACCATGAATAGAGGCGGCCTGGAGAAACGAGCGTGCTTCCCGCGCGCCTACATTTGAAATAACGAATTTGCACGCGCAGAAAAACGCGCTATGTGAACGGCCCCTTATGGCAACGTGACATTAACCTAATCGAAAATATTTCCATATGTGGCTCTTTCCTCCTTTCTTGTCAACAGTGGATTCAGAGCCACCGCATTAGCAGCACCGACGCACGCCACGTCTCAAGTGTTTTTAGGTGTGTAAGTGGATGTGATATTACTGATCATGTGAAGATTTTGCAGCGGCGCTGAAAATCCAGTAGCGGCGCTGCGCCGCTGCTAAATACATTGTAGGGGAAACACTGCAGTCACATTTACCATTGTTCTGCGAAACTCAGGTAAACTCTAGTCATTATAATAGGAATCCATGCAATTGGGAAATGTCACCTCGCAGATTTTGCAAGTTGGTCCAACCCGATCTCACGGCAATTCGTACAAATTTTACGAGTTGGCTAATTCGTACGAATTCATACGACCTCAAACGTACAAATTTGTACGATTTTTGCTAATTCGTACATATTTTACGAGTTACCAAATTAGTTTGAATTCGTACAAATTACCTACCCCTGACCCCGCCCCTAAACCCATTACGTGGGTTGAGACAAATTGTACGAATTAGCCACCTTTTAATCACTCGTACGAATTCGTACGAATTGGTCGTGAGATAGCGTTGGTTGGTCACATGCATGGATTCGCCGTATTTACCAACTGAACATTGACTGCACCATTGCCTGCACCATTTTTTTTTCATATTTAAATACATTCTCATAACCCAGTTTATTTTTCATTAACTACTATTACTATGCCATTGGTCTATCTCCCTAAAAGTGTAAACACTAAGCCTCCCAGGCACCATCAAAACATTGAGATCGGTCCACCCAGATCTGTCAATCAATTTAAAGCTCACCCAATAGCGAGAGTTTGGGGTGTGGCTACTCCAGCAGGCGGAGCCATGGGGTGTTTATTCGGTGTGGGACCATGACTGACGAGTTACATGGGGAAAGACTTTCAGTTGGCTACAGAGGTACAAGCCAAAATTTGCTGCATTTAGACCTTCAAAGATTAAACAGGTCATGAACACGTCAAATAAAACATGGCATTATAATACAATGTGCTACAATGGGCGGGTCAATATCATCCAGCATCATCATGTACTCATCCAGACAGCCAAAAAGGAGATGAGGAATGTCAAATCTGTAATGATACCTTGAAGAATTATTCTCACAGATTTGACCTCAACCGAAATTCACACCGTAGCATCGAATGAGTGAGATTTCGCGGACAATTCGCTTCAATGTCACCCTCATTTGTCTCACCTATAAGATATTGGAGCATGAAATCCTGCTGCTGGCTCAGACAGCCATGGGCCATTGCTGCCAGTCGACTGTCCTGCACCCGAGCACAGCCACAACCAATGTGGAAGTATCCCTTATACGTCCTAAAAAACATTCAGATTATTCTGTTACATTTAGAAGTCTATCTTTTTAAAACAAATTAAGTGGAGCTACATGGTAAAGTGATAGAATCAAGATGTTATATGGTACTCAGTGATATTTGTGTTTCATTTTATTTTCTCCAAAGTACCAACATGATCTCATGTGCGTTTCTATAGCACAAATTTTATTTCTTGTGCAATTTATACATCAAAAAAAAAAATGCACGCCAGTTTTTGCATGCAAATGATACGCAGTGTAAAACCCTTGGTAGGATTAGGGGTGTGGAGTGTGTGCGTATTACACGCCATAAAGTGCACGTGAAAACTGCTTATCATATGCACGCAAAAAAAATTGCCGTATAAATGGCACGAGAAATAAAATTAGAGCTATAGATACGCACTTTCATGAGATCAGGCTGAAAGTACTTAGTATAAGCCCAAATCAGCAATAGGGAAATATATATTGCAAGGCAGGTTATAAATTAGAAATTAGCAAATAATTGACTTATATGTTTAATGTATTTGCATTTAGATGATTTCATCAAAATACAAGCAATTCATCTTGAGACGGCAATAACATGAGAAGTGCTGGCAATATACATTTTCAAACATTCAAGAGTAGTACATGCAAGAACAGGGAATAATTAGTCAGCAGGATGCAGTTAAGTACTCAAGTTTTTAGTTTCTCAAGTTGTTTAAATATTGTCAGGGTGGGTTTCAGCTGTGTATTATAGGCTAGATGAAGGTTCACACAGTTCACCAACATGATGTATCAAAAGTAATGAAGTATCAAAAATAACGAATTTATCTTTGTATATTAATATTGATATATCAATATTATAACTTTTCATGTTTCGTAAATCTGTCTAAATGCATTATGGCCTTTGAGAGACTTGAATGCCTTTCTCCTCAGTCATGTTTTAACACTCCAGTGCTAAACTAAGTTGTCTGTCTGTAAGCATCTGTGTCGTGTATTTCATCATAGTAGAGCAGGATGCTCTTCAGGGGAACATCCAATCCCCCTTTCTGTTAAACTAAGTGTTATTTAGAGTAAGAGGAGAAGAAATAAGTTGTTTGTTCTCTGCGTCTCTGCAGACATGAATAATTCTCGGGCAGATACAGTTTTCCATTTTCTTAGAGACCAGGAAGACAAAATTATTAAGTGGTGCTGGGATGTAGGAATGCTTACAAGGCACACACACACACACACACTAATGCCATTTCAGACATGATCCATGAACAAATTCCAAGGATCACTGACCCAAAAAACACAATTCTGATAAGAACAAGTGTTTTAGGTGCTGGTCTCATGGTGATGAGGTTGTATTGTGTTTTTGGGATAGGGAAGTAGTGCAGTTTTCATTTATTGACATTATGACATTATGACATTATTTTTCTCCTCCGTTATTTCTTGATCTCATGTAAAAGGTTATTGTTTTTTCATAGTTTAATGTTGTTATAGGGGCACTTTGAAACATGGAGAAAAGGTTCGAGTGAATTATATCAATAATAAAAAATATTATGTCTAGTCATTACAGTTGCCAGAAAAGGTAATAGAACTAAAATGAAAATGAGAAAACAAGAAATATGATGTTTCTTTTAATAATAATAATAATTATTATTATTGATAAATTAGCTTAATTGAAATTTGTATCATGATTAAAAAAAAGATAAATAAAAATCCTTAAATCTGTGACAAGCCTAGGTTTGACCGTGATTCACACTAAATCTTTATGGTGTTATTCTTGCAGGAGATATTATTCTGAATCCTTTCAGCAAAAGTGATAATTCAACCAATGGAATACAACAGAACAGGGGATATTATTGAAAAGGAGTGTAAATCAGGGTTGAGATTTAAAGGAAGGGGATGACATGAGAGCATGGCAACAATGAGTGAAAGACATGATGCAAAACGGAGAACTGCGAATATCATCCCACAGGTGGACATACAGACTGTGTTCATGTAGATCCAGATGGAGAACTTTTGCAAAAGAGTAAACTACTAAAGACTGGAAAATAGTGCAGAGATGGATCATCTCCACACACACACACAATGTTTGTTGTGACGCTTCATAAATACCGGTGATTTTGGCTTTTGTTCTGGTTCCTCTAAAATCCTCACTGATCTGGGGATGTGATCCTTTCAAGTATACGTTCTTCTTTTTAATATATGGAGACTCAAATAGATTTCCAACTTCCTGTTATTTATTCTTTCTCTCAAGACCCATTTCTACCATTCCACTGTTTTTTTTTCCCTAACAACTTTTCCTGGTAACCCAAAATACACCCTTAAAACTAAAGGATCTTTATTGGCATCAATGGTTCCATAAAGAACCGTTAAAATCCATGGAGCCTTTTCATTTCACAAAAGGTTCTTTACAGTGGAAAAAGGTTCTTTGGATTATTAAAATGTTCATCAAACTAAGACATTTTTTTTTAAAGAACTATTGTAACGTGTGGAAGCAAGCCAACATAAAGAATAGCAGAATTCAGTCTAAATCGTCTTTAATCCAACAACAGATATACGAGCTGAAAAGTGCAAATTCATTATTCTGATAGAGCCGAGTGATTAATTAGCCTCACACTGCTGAAACAATAAAGTCCTCAGCATATTGCCAAACAAACAACGATTCAACACATCACTAAACAATAAACTCCAACATGGAATTAACGTTTAAGCATAAAATTAAGAACAAATTGATGTAAACAGGGTTGTTAAGACTCTTAAATCTCTGCAGGAAAAAGCCCTCAAGCATTTAAAATATAAGAAACAAGTCTTGTTGCTTCTTTATGCACAAAGTTTATACGACAATGTGAAGCATTTTAATGTAACATTATATATATATATATATATATATATATATATATATATATATATATATATATATATATATATATATATATATATATATATATATATATGAGCTATATATATATATATAGCTCAGTTTTGACGGAGTAAATTTCAGTATGTTTAATGTTCAGTTGTCGTGTATCTATCTATATCATGTGTATATATCTTCTTAATTTAAATTAATTTGAAATTATTCAGATTTTTGTACTCATTAGATGATTGTAATAATCAGTGTTTGAAATGCCATCCACAGAAATTTGTATTTAAATACAGTATATCCAACGCATTCTCATCCTTTGGCGTCATATAGGTGACGCCTGACAAAACGTCGAAATACTACGCACATGGCACCCTTTAGCGTGAATATAACACGCGAAGTGATGGGTAGGTTTAGGTGTGTTGTAGGGTCTGCGTCTCATATTCACGCTAAAGGATGCCAGTCAACTTTATGACGCCTTGGGTTCGCGTGTTATATTCACGCTAAAGGGTGCCATGTGCGTAGTATTTCGACGTTTTGTCATATAGCGTCACCTATATGACGCCAAAGGATGAGAACGGGCTCGTATATCATATCCAAATGAAGAACCAGCTATATACAAATGTTTTTATAAAATAAGAGCCGACATACAACACAATGTTGCTGAGTACACCTGAATTCCTACAGTACATTCACTCTGTTAAAGTGCCCCTGTTGACACAACATGTCTGCTCAGAGTTGCGTGTTCTGATAGCAGTGGTTCAGGGCTGTGACCTTTGACCTGCAATTGGTTGTTATATTCAGTTGTTCAGTTGTTATATTCTGTTATTCTGAACAGCGATTTTTTTTTTTATTGTTAATCTCTGGTGAGCTTTCTGATGGGTTTTAATGCAGTAGGTGCTTCCGGCCCTGAACCAAATCTGAACCTTAGCGCTTTATAAGTAAAAAGGTGACTTACAGCCATTTTAACTTCATTGTGAATGGAGCTCAAGGTCTTTCTTTCCCATAGTCTCTATCACTATGACAGAAGCATCAGGCTATTATGAGGCCTGTAGGCAACTCTTTTCGTGTTAGAGCATCTCTAAATCTCACAGGAAATATCTCACCGCAATAGACTTTCTCTACTCAGATCACCTAACTTACATGTTCAAATGACACTATAAACTAAGGACTTTTTGGTCCATTTTTGAGGCTTAAAAATGTTGACCTTTAATTGATATACAAATTATTAGAGAATGTTACAAATATATTAATTTGCGATCTGAAGATGTAAGTAAGTCTTATGTGTTTGCAATGACAGCGTGAATAAATGACAGAATTTAAATTAAGTGAATTAACCCTTTAAGACATAATACACACATTATATTTAAAGCCTATAATTGTTATCAGTCATGAAGCATCCTATAGGCAAAACTGTTTTTGCAAGTGATGACATTTTTAGAGGATAAAAAAAAAAGCCTGAAGATACTAAACATAAAGATTCAGTGACTTCACAGCACACTAATGGAAAATAACCTAAAGGATTTTTACATGCCCTGCTGAGTTATTCCTGTCTCACAGAGAGAATGAAGATTTAATGGGGCGTGAGATGCGCTACCCTTTCAATTTTTACTCTACAGTCACACTGACAGAGCACTGGAGAGGCATCTATTGCAGACACTTCCTCATAAGATCTCTAGTGCCCTTCCTCTGCTGAAGAGACCCATTATTTGACATTCTGTTTCTAGTGAGGTGGAGAGAAATTCTCCTAACGCTTCTCTCCATTGTGTCTCACTGTCTTCCAAGTCAAAGAGTGTGGGATCACTATCACAGTCACAGAGGGTCTTCATAAAAAAAGGAAGGGTTACTCTCTCCAGAAGATTATTAGGGAGGACAGGCTAGAGGAGGATCTGTTAAAATGTCTTACAAAAATCTACCATACAGGGAAATATGACAATGTATATTGGCATAAAAAATTCAGCTCCGATACTTATCAAATACCTGAACTAGCTTAAGATCTTCAGAAGCACTTGATAATTACTTGACTGACATATATCTGAATCGCGCACACAAAAAGTCACCTCTCAGACAGCATGCAATACGGAATTCAGTTTTCTGTTCTCAGTTCATTTAAACTTCCAGGCCCTTGTCATTTCTAGTGCAATGTTCTTCTGGCATCATTTGCAATCAAACCCCTACAAATGATCCAGAACGCAGCATCTCGAACTGGACTTCAATGAGCCCAAGATAGTCCATGTCACACAGCTGTTTATCTCTCAACTGAACAGTCTGTATGTGAAGTGAAAAAGATCAAATTATTCAGTTGCATTTGTTTCAGTTTTTCTCAGGGCAGCAGGGGGCAACAATGAGTGTGAGATTACTGTCATTCTCTCTGTTCCAAAACTTAGTGAGCTGACAGCACAACATCTGAGATAATGTTCTTCACAATTTAAGGGGGAAACAATCCTCTTCCTTGATAAGTGTCCTCAAGTAAGGGCAAGGACAATCTTTGCTGAGTACCACACAGTACCTCTGTACAAATCGGATTCAGAGGTGTATAGATGTGTGAAAGGGCCCGTTTATAAACTTGCATTTGAGTCATACTGGTAAAAACAGACAGAAAAAAAGGATGAAACTTTACATAGGAATGATGGGAGAGGAGAGACAAGGATGCACACTATTGTCTAGAGAAGATAGAAAATGGTGGCAAGAGGGACAATAACGAGGTACAAATTGGTTTTCATTGTTAACAGGTTCATTCCTCTTTGATGTACAGAGAACTTAAGTGGCAGACGCAAAGAAGATGGGCTCCTTCCCTGAGGAATAGGAGTCGCTTTCTATAGTCTTTCTAACACACACACACACACGTAGAGAGAGAGATAAATGGCCATTTTGGAATTTCTCAGAAAAACCAATGGTGTGGTAAAAGACTAGACTGTCAAACTGATTAACAGTTGAGTGGACAGGTCAGAGTCTCAGAGAGGACTTTTATTTTTCCACAGACAAATGTGCACATACTGTACAGCATGTCAGAAAAAAAGTGTCTGTCTGTTATTATTACAACCATAAATCTCAAAAGATACTTTGATTGCACTGCAAGGAAAATCAGGTCAAGTCAACTTAAGGCAGTGGTTTTTCTAAACCGTTTTGGCTCCATTGTCAACAACAATATTCAAAAAGTCCAAGACTTAAAAATATATAAATATATTTTCAAATTCAAAATTTCTTTATTGGCATGACTGTAAATAATACAATATTGCCAAATCACAATACATAGAATAATAATAAAAAACATCACAATAATAAAATATTATAACATAACTTAAATTTAAATAAACAGTGTAACAAATGAGAACATGTGTGAACATTTGAAACCACAGCGTTTTAACATGTACGCACGCATGCACACACACACACACACACACACTCACACACACACACACACACACACACACACACACACACACACACACACACACACACACACACACACACACACACACATTACTGGGGGTCACTGTGGTGGACAATAGGGAAACGCACTGAGTTCAGACACAATACACACATTCCAGACACATTCACCTGCTGTCTCTCAGGCTGTGGCACATCCACATATTCCATATGGTATGTTTAGTTAATCCATAAAAATTTTCAAAATAATGTTTTGATAAATCTCAATGAATGTGATACATTGCCATGATATTGAATATGGCCGAATGGAACAATTAGCAATACTAAATGAATAGCCTAATTGCTCCACACGGTGTGTTTTTATAATTACAGTATTAAATATCATGGAAACGTATCAAATTCATTGAGATTGTATCTGGTAAGGTATCCTTCTGAAGTGATGGTGTTGAAACAAACTGACCTCATTTGCTTGATAGTGGAAATGTCAGAAAAAAAAAAAAGGTGGGGAGATGCTTGTGTGTGTGTGTGGCCAGTTGGCAGTTGCTGATTGCTTCGTACAAGTCTTTGATTTCCTGTCCCTCGCAGGCACTAAATGTAGGACTTGCTTCTAATTAAAATACAACCATCAGAGGGAAGCTGGTACTTGTTGAGCCTTATTGAAATTAACAGCCCAGCCTCCCACGAGACCTCGCGTCAGAGGTATAATTAGCTGACACACGTCCAATTAGGAGCAAGAGCTAATGCTAATTGCTTGGAGCTCACTCCAATGCTACACCCTTCCCACGAAAATTAGAAATTAGAAAATCCCACGCAACTAGAGAACTGGTTGATGTGAATTACATTCAAAGAGGCACTACTAGCATCTCTGAATTATGTTTGAGAAGTAAACGTGCTAACATGTAGCTAACTCTATGATTTTTTTTTCAACCCAGGCTCATTAGAAAAACATGCCTATGGTGATATATTGCACATTTCACAACACTTCAAAGGGAAATGTCTAGTGAGTGGTTCTAAAAGCGTGTTCAGTTTTATCCAAAACAGATGAATGTGAATCTGGCAGTGTTGGGTAGAGTTACTTTGGAAAGTAGTTAATTAGGTTACAACGTTACCATCAATTAAAAGTAATCAGTTACGTTGCACCGTTATCTATTCATAAATGTAACGCGTTAGAGTACTCATGCGTTACCAAAAATTAAAAGCCTCACACATGCTGCAGCTTAATTGACAGACACGGCCACTTTAAATGCACCTAGAAGTCGTGACTCCTGGCAATGAATAACGTCAGTCATCCGACTAAATTAACACTGCGGGATAACAATAACAGGAAAGACAGTCATCAATAGGCTATTCCACATAGTGTTTTATTTATTTATTATCACAGAACATATTAATCAAAATTCACACCTTCACAGCCCGGGTAGCCTATAGGCTATATGAGCACCATACAACAAGATTTTTTCTTTAACTGTAATGCAGTTAGAAATGAACAACCAGTCAACGATCTAACAGAAATTAACAGCTGTCTGTCAAACAAAAATGATTACAAACCGAATAATCATTCACTGCCACACAGGCAAATGACAAATCGCTTAATAGTTTGAGGTAGAATTTTTGGCGGTCGACAGAAGCTTTTAACCAACGCAGAGTGTGCATTTTACCGTTATGTTCTTTTCCTTTTCGTTGACAAATTGAAAATAATGTGCGTACTTCCATTCTGCAAACGCTGTCCTCTCTGCCATCTTGCCGGGAGTTCATGGCACAGACGTATCACAGCCATTGACTTTATGATTACAGCGCTTCGGCTCCGCTGATACATCCGCAGGTGGCACAGTAGATAGGCATACTACTGTCGGACAAAAAACAGGCTGCAGTCGGGATTTTCCTTTCCTTAAAATAACGGATTACTTTTTTTTTTTAAATAACGAAGTTACTGATTACTTAACGCACAAAACTAAAGCATTAAGTTACACATATCACGAAAAAGGTAATTAGAGTACTCTAACGCGTTGCTTTATAACGCGTTACCCACAACACTGGAATCTGGTAACGTTTTAATACAACTGTTGTTATATTTATCGTATGGCAGTGTGGAAACTGAATGTCCTGTAAAGGTTAATGCTCTTTCACATCTGAAAATAATGTACTAACTGCGCCAAACTCTACCCTAAACATAATAGTGTTGTTAACAAAAGCAAATGTAAGATAAAACACTTTTGCTGAAGCAACTATGCCATTTTAGCTTGCTTCTACAAGTCTTTGAGCTCTTCGAGTGTCATGACTTGAGTTTCATAGAACTCAAGTGCACCCAAGTGCTGCTCATCGCTAGTGCAATGCTGAATCAGGTGACAGAGCAAGTTTACTACATCAGAAAAGTCACACATATGGAACTGGTTCCACGATAGTAAAAGTGTCTTGAGATTGAAGGGTTGGGGTCAGAATCCCTTGCCTCTTCAATTCAACAATATGTATATCTTTTTTATAATTACATTATTCCTATAATAAGTACTAATCAAATTATATAATCATTCCTATATGCCATAAAGTGATTCACATATGGGTTTTTATTCATGCATATCTTTCATTAATGTTGGTTGAATGCATATCTTTCATGAAGGTCTTATGATGTCTGTGACTAATCTTCTGTGGCCCTGAGCCAGAACAGTGTGTTGAGCCTAAAGAGAACCTCATCATATGATTAGGTTTCTCTTCTGACCCCATTAACGGACAGGGGTAAATTTCTGTATGGTTCTATGATTTGTTTCCAAAATTGTACTTCTTTAATACATACATTTCTCAAGAAATAAAGTAATTGTTATTTCTTCTCTCTGAGGATGGAAGGTTTTATCAATATGTTGCAGGTCTCAAGACACAGGGTGGCTGGTCTCATGACGCTTTTTGATGGCCCCTCCGAGGTCATTACTGGAGCTTTCGTGACTTGGATGATGATCGATGTCGACGTACCCGTCTATCTATGTATCATTGCTTAGACTTTATGTCCTCTGAGCCAATCAGAAGTGAATGTTTATGTAATGTATGCCATTGAAAACAGTATAACTGGTGTACGATTTTTATGTAAGGTAGAGTTAGCTTGCGACCTCCTCGTGAGACTTTGACGCTGGCTCGACCAATTAAACTGCAAACTATTCTTCAGTAAATTTTACTCTTTGATTGAACCTCACGACTCCTGGTCTTCTTTCATCTTCTCTGGTCCTGGGTCTGAAACTGTTACCCCCCTAACAAGATCATAACATAGTACTGTGCAAGGAACTATGCAAAAATAAGTCTTGAGGCTGTACCCGGTGGAGGTGGAAGCCAGAGGCTTTGTGGGCAGATCAATATCACGTTTGCTCAAGGACCTGGGACTACGGGGAGCCACACTGAGCAGATCCACCAAAGAGCTCTCTGAGGAAGCTGAGAAAGCAAGCCACTGGCTCTGGCTGAAACGACGAGACAAGTCTTGGGGAGTAACATCAAGTTAGGTTTTGCTGCAGGGGGTGTCAGGGAGACGTCCCTGTTCACTGCCCCGCCACCATGAGACGTTCTGGGTTAAGGGGCGAAACGTCAATGAGCGGTGGTCCCCAGCTGAAGACCCTGCAGCAAAACCGTGTGGTATGTGGTCAGGTTTAAGCCTGCCTCAGAGAAAAGGACGCCTCTGCCATGCATAGTCCACCAAAGGCACCGTTGGAGGTGCGACAGGCCTAAGGCCCAGCAGAAAGACCATCTCGCTGTAATGAGTAATTTAATCGATAATATGCTCCTGTAATTTGTGTGAAAAGAATAAAAGTTGGTATGTGCAGAAGTTGTTTAAATGTACAGTGCCATTATGGATTACAATATCAAGCATTTTAGATATTATACTTCATGTCTAAACACATTTATTCAGAGGATACCAAAGACCTTGGTAAAGGAAACAATGGTGACAGCTCACGGATCATCTCAGATGTACTGGTATTTGCGGTAAAAATATTTGCAAAGTTTGTTGACACGCAATCTTATCTTACCCTTTACTGTATCAGCCTTCCAGTTTGTAAGTTCAAATATCATACAAACCAAGGTCAGTTTCACTGGACGATGATGGTATTTAAGGCAAAGTTCAAATGTGTCAAGTCAAGCACCGCATACTGGCAAAGACAAAATGCTGACTGTCAAAACATATATAGGCCCAGTTTCACAGACATGGCTTAGAATAAGCCAGATTTGGCCTCAGTTCAATTAGGCCGTTTAAGTGGATTTTATAAACGTGCATTAGAAAAAAAAACATTCCTGGTGTGCATCTTGAGACAAAACAATGACATTTTTAAAGATATTGCAGTGCAAGTTGCTTTAAGTTAATTACTCGTCAAAGATCACCGGTGATCCCAGATTATCACTGTAACCTTACACTGTATTATCACCTTTATTACTCATTTAAACATCACACACTTGCCTTATCTGGACAAACTCAGCATCATTAGGAAGATTAAAGACTCCAGCTTCGATATTTGACCACTGTTTATGATTAAACTGGTTTGCAGTGACATTAATTTCTTAATTTATACCAGGAGTGCAAAATAATAAATCTGTAACGTTCGTTATTTTGAATAGAAATCATCACTCATAAAGCATTCATTCACGTCTTCTCCGGTTTATTTGTGTTCACATACATGCAATATACAGCATCCGCCAGGGCTTTTAGTCCAATGGTGCGCATATTTGGAGAAATAATGATTAATTATCGGATGTTTGTAAAATATTTCTTCGATGCAAAATAACATTTCTATGCCGTTTTCACTGAAATATGCGATTGAAGAGTTCAAACAGCGAACAGAGCGAGGTCTTTGTCTCTTCTTCCTGATTTATGATATCAGCGCGCGCGCTCTCATTCGGTGTACAGCTGTCAATCATCTCACGTGTTCCAACGTGATCATAAACCAGGGCTACGTTCAGCCCCGACAAAACGTTGCACAACGTTTTTTAAACAGAAACGGTGATGCGTTGAACGCACTGTTCTGATGACGCAAGAGTTGCAACTATGGCATAAGAGAAAGGCCATTCTTTGTGTTCTTTGTGAAGAATTTTCGGAGCCTGATGAAGTCTGTTTCATACTACAAAATATGCCCGATGTTACAGTTACTGCACTTGCCGCCCAGAACACAAGAGAACATCCCAATCGAGTGAAGGGGTTTGTGGAAACTGAAATGGAAGCACACATTTTACCTAATGCAGACTAAAACACATCTATTTAGCCTTACATAGTGACTTTATTTGTAGTTCATACTGTTTTAATACCCTGTATTTTCTTTCTCAGTTTTAGGAAAAGCACTTAATTACCATTGTTTATTTCTATACCAAATGTCATACACTTGCAATGAAGCTAAAAATATAAACAACTACATCATGTTGATATCCTATATTTTTACAATAAAACTTACGACAAATATGTCTTCTAATATCCTCAGTTTTTGCGTATACCGAGCTGCATCGAACACATTTGTAAATTAAATTACTTTCCTCGAACCCATTGTGCTAGTTCACTTTAATACCACGTGCTTTATATAAAAGTTGCTGCTGATTGGACTGCAGTTCTGACACCACCAAACAAGAGAAAACGCATCTCAAACCCCGTTGCACACCGGTGCACTCCGTTTCCAGGAAACATGACGTTCAACCCGGAAACCGTAGCAAAACGTTGCGCACCGTTTTGAACTTGAACGTGCCCCTGCCCTTCTGGTCCTTGGTTTATGGTATATGGTTTGTTTGTTATTTTGTGTGATTTCGGCGTATTTATATAGGCATAGTAATGCTTCCAGTATGCTTGCTAGCCCATAGCTTCATATAAAATGCTAAATATAACATATTTCAAAATCTTTTTTTGACTTGAAACCATTTTAAACCGCGACCGGAATATGATACAAATACTCGATGGTGTTTTAAAGTGAGCTTTAAGTAAACGTGTAATATTAATCAATAAAATTGTGTCATGTAGCTTGATGCTACTTCTTGTGCTAATGCACCTGATGCGGGAGCTTTCTATTCCATAATATCATTTTTGTTTTAATAATTCACATATTCAAGTTGGTGGTCATTTTTAAGATAATAGGTGGATTATTCATGTATAGTGGGATGACAGTGGTGTAAATTAGATGGCCAAGCATAATGCCAGAATAAAGGCTATAATGGCTGAATTCAAACAAAAGAATAAGGACAAAAGAATGATGAAGATTAAGTCTCATACCGACAGAGGTGTGAAATGTTCGCCGATTTACATCAATAGACCATGAATGGGCCAGTTCGCCTCGCCAGACATTAGTCAAAGACTAAAATCGGTGTTTACAGGGCAATACAATATCGTATCAGCCTTCTCTAAAACTTATCCAAATTTTACCTTGACATGGTTTTAAAATAGGCTTTATAGAACACATAATTTTTGTGATATCATCCTCAGATTTGAAATGAAGCATGACCACAATTGTGGCTATACTTTAGTTGTTGTTATAAGTTGCAATCCTACATTCACATACTATTTTAATACATTTAATAAATATATTATTCATATTTGTTGTTTTTGTTTTTATGTCTGAGCTTATATATCTCAATATTAATAACAGTCTGTTTAATTTTGAGTCTTGAACTGGAAACTCTCAAGGGTTGGCTTTCTAAATATGTGTGTTATGTGTCTATTCAGAATGACTTATGAGCAGAAACCTTTTTATTTTGGGTATGTCATGAATGCATCACTTGCGAAAATTGGGGCTGACTAGAAAGGGGTTAAAACAGCTCAAACATGCATCTTAGTATGGTATAGGCTTAAGCCTTGTCTGTGAAACCGCTGGCTAGGATTACGTAGTAAATCTTGATTCTCGAGTATGACTAGTATCTGGGCTGCGTTTCTCAAAAGCATCATGAGCTAAATTGATGGTAGAGACCATTGGTGCCAATGGTTCAATGCTCAAGGCTGAGAAAGGCAGCCCTGGGTGTTATTATTACAAATATTTCTACAAAAATTAAAGTATTTTATTGTAAACTAAAGTATGGAATTGTGCAGCTTTAGAAGGAATCCATTCACTTCCCCATAATCCTCATATTTGTACTGAATTAACTGTAGTCTATTTTGGGATGTCTGAAACAAGCACTGAAGGACTCTTACTCTGGGCTGCCAAAATTGCTGTACACATGTGTGTGAGTCAGAAAGCCTCCAGGTCATTTATCAAACCTGGCTGTGCTGGGGCTGATGAATGGGACATCACATCTAGCTGGACACCTCCATTTAACAAAGAGGGAGGTCTACTGCCAGCCACTGTAAAGGACAGCACAGCGAGCACCAGCCGTCACTGGGCAGGACATTTAAGATTCAGAGATGATACCCTTTAAGGACCTTGTGAGCAAAGTTCTACCGAATAGCTGTTACTTTTATTTTGGTTTTGTCTAAAGACAATCACATGAGTCAATGAAAATCAGACGATTCAGCCGGAAGAACTTAATTGTGGACATGTGTTCACAGGGGACGACAGTATGGTGTGAATTTGCTGCTGGGTCAGCCTGCCATTGTGTGGATAGGCTGATATGGGTCAGTCGGGCAGGACACTGTCACATCACATTGTAATGAGCTGCCAACATGTGCTGTAATGCAAATGAGCGGAGGCCACCACAGTTCACAGCACAACAATCCGTTAATTTTGCCTTGAGATTGTGGACTAATTCATCTGTTTAATATGCTTTAAGTAATACTTTGTATTATTTAGGCTCATTCTACACTCCATTATTAACACACACACACACACACACACATAAAGTCATGATATTAGTCACATATGGGAGAGCATGTTAAAAAAAAAAAAATTATTAATACAATTTTACCACTTGCTGTTCTTGTCGGTAACCAGACAGTTGATGTACCCGATTGACTTCCATAGTAGGAAAAAAATACTATGGAAGTCAATGAGGTCCATCAACTGTTTGGTTACCGAAGTTCTTCAAAATATCTTCTTTTGTGTTCAGCAAAAGAAAGAAATTCATACAGGTTTGAAACAACTTGAGGGTGAGTAAACGCATTTTAATTTTTAAGTCAACTATTCCTTTAGGTCTCTTTTTTTAATAAGACACTGAGCAGATTTTTGCAGAATTGAAAGCAGTTCCAAAAACTGAAAGTGCAAAAACGTCATAGAAGTGAAAGCTTACTGTAAAGCAAATGTGCTGAACTAAATTTTTATTTACATTTTTTATACAAAATGTATGTTTTATAAAAGAATTTGGACTGCAAATCAATTGCAAGAAAATCAAATATGTCTAACATGTCAAATGTGTTTTCTATGAAAACACAATGACGTTTTACACAGGATGAATTTTGACACTTTCAAGCTTAAAAAAAGGATATTTGCAGTTAACAGCCAATGATGGTCTACTAGCTAATGATTAGTTTGACAACCTATAGAAACCAATCCATATTCCAAAAAAAATACCAGCTTAAACTGTATTTTCCAGCAGTGGTTCTACAGGAGGTTCTGTCCTCCTCGGTTTACTCAGGACTACTGCTTTGACTGCTTTAAAACACTTTTCAGAAACTAACAAACCCATATTACTCAAACAAAGAGGAATGTATCAGATATGAAAGGTGAAAGGAATATCAGCAAAGACCACAAAACCAGACTAGTCCTCTGCACAGACCCCTGGCCTGTTTGGACTCTTACCTTTCATATGCCGGCATGATGTATTCCAATCTTCAAGCAGAAGGATCTGGATGAATTATTCTGAATGGTACCAATCCACAATCCGACTGGTGATGCAGCCTGGAATCATAACCACACCATGGCCAGAGTTATTCGCTTGGCCAGAGTAGGACTGGTCCCCTGACTGAGCCTGGTTTCTCCCAAGGTTTTTTTCTCCATTTCTGCCACCGATGAAATTTTGGTCCCTTGCCACTCTGGCATGCTGAGTTGAGGACACATAATATTCAGCAATATTATTGATTTGCAGTGGTGGAGGAAGTACTGAATCTCAGTACTTAAGTAAAAGTACAAATAACCAGAGACATATTTACTTTAATGAAAGTAGAAGTACCACAATGACAACCCTACTTAAGTAAAAAGTCAAAAGTACCTGATTTAAAATGTACTTTAAGTATTAAAAGTAAAAGTACTTGAATAACAATTTATTCTCTTAATGTCTATATTCTAATGATTAATAAAACAGTTAATCCTAACTCATTCAACCTAATAATCCTATAATGATGTTCAATAATGCTGGAAAAAGGTTTTTGTCACCATTTCTGAACAAACTTGCTATTAGGCAATATACACATCAAGCTTAATTTGACGGGGTTTGGCTGTAAACGCGATTAACTTATGGCATAATTCTGAACCTCTTGGCTTGCCATACTAATCCTAACCAAACGTATAATATGCTACACAAGCACCCCACACCACTACTAAACCTACCCATGAGTATCCTATGCACGTAAAAACAAATTTCCGTGTATAAATTGCACGATAAACACACTGCGTGCTATAGAGACGCATTTAGTGTGACCGGGTTGATATGGCAACCAAACTTCACAAACTTCTTGAGACAAACGTGCGACGAACGGACGGTCAGGATGACGTTTTGGCAGGGAAAAACTGATCAGAAAATGTAACGAAAATGTAACAGAACGTTGTAGAAATGTAGTGGAGTAGAAAGTATAATAATTGCTGCAAAATGTAAGGAAGTAAAAGTAATAAGTATGCACTATTGATTCTACTTAAGTAAAGTAAAGATATGAAAAAAATGTACTTAAGGGTTAGTTCACCCAAAAATGAAAATTAAGTCATTAATTACTCACCCCCTTGCTGTACCAACCCCGTAAGGCCTTCGTTCGTCTTCGGAACACAAATGAAGATATTTATGATTAAATCTGAGAGGTGGATGACTGCTACATAGGCTCCCTAAGGGAATGACACCGGACGGCCCAGAAAGTCATTAAAGAAAATGTTTAAATATTCCATGTCACAACGGTGGCTCAACTATAAGTTTATCAAGCGACGAGAATACTTTTTGTGCGAAAAAACAAACAAAAATAACGACTTTATTCGACTATTCCTTTTCTTCCTTGTAGGCCTGAAACGAGACTTCAAGAGATTTCCACGACGCACGCGCGAGAACTTAACTGAAGTAGTTGAAGGAGATCGCAATTCTCGCGCATGCGTCGTGGAAATCTCATTTTCTTTAATGACTTTCTGGGCCGTCCGGTGTCATTCCCTTAGGGAGCCTATGTAGCAGTCATAAACCTCTCAGATTTAATCATAAATATCTTCATTTGTGTTCCGAAGACGAACGAAGGCCTTACGGGGTTGGTACAGCAAAGGGGTGAGTAATTAATGACTTAATTTTCATTTTTGGGTGAACTAACCCTTTAAGTAAAGTAACGAAGTATTTGTACTTCGTTACATTCCATTACTGTTGATTTGACTGTTATTGACATTATCGAATGAGAACTGAACTGAGCTGGACGATGATATCACTTATATCGACAAAGCTGCTTTATAACTGAATTGAGCTCATTTCATATTTGATTATCTATACATAGTTATTGAATGGAACTGAATCAACAATGAACTGACCTCAGCTTAACAGTGACACTCTTTTCCTTTTAGACTTTTTAAAGTAACACCAGGTAACTTTTGCTCTCGGGGTCCCCCTACAGTTTGGGAAACAGTATTGTTCTCTACCACTGTCGTAAACTCTGTCATCCTACACGCAGCTGCATTTGTTGACAACCATGATAGCCCTGAACACTGTAGGAGGAGGTCACATGCAGGTGTTCTGCTTGCGTCGCGTGTGAAATGTCTTCATCCCAGGTACAGTGGCATATATTTCAGCATGTCATATGAATATAATTTCATGGGTTTTATTTTTTTTTCTAACGACAAATGATAGAGATGATCACGTTTACAAGCCAGCGTCATTATAGTAGCCTAGTCTTTTGGTTACCGTTTTACTGAATCTATATGATACTTCAATGCAATGTTTGAGTGGTAGATAATAACCATATATCGTCAATATTATAATATCAAGCTACCATAAATGAATCTGCAAATTTTACCAATCGATTTGCATTATAGCTTGAGGCAAGACAAATAAACATGCTAAACATGTTAGCGATAGCTAACCATCAAAAACTAGAATATCGTTTACTAGCTACCAGATTGATAATTCGCTACTCTATTATCATTACTTGATTCATGAAGATAAACGGAGGATAAGATAGCTTCCGTAACATAGTCAGGCAGACAAAAAAAACAAAGAGATAGTATGCAAGCATGACAGCCAAGTCCGCATCGGTCGGGCACCCCTCCTCCTCCTTCAGCTCACGCCAGCTTCAGCAAAACGCTGGCCTGGCCCAATGTTGATCCTCGTTCTGCCTTTAACGCGATCACTTTCTCTTTTTCTCTTTTTGCTTTGCTCCGATAAAACCTTTGCTTTCTTGTTTTTCTGTGCTGCTTCGGCCATGACTATAACATTTGGCTCGCACGTCTGATTTTAAGGAAGTGGGGGTGGTGGTGGAAGTGACGTATATGCCGTAAAGCAGTCGAATTTTGTAGTTCTCTTTGTTCGCCGGTTACTATCCGAAACCCGAAGTTTAAAAGTACGATTAAAAACGCTACAGACCCCGTCAGGCTATGGCAGACGTGTCATTCAACCTATTGTAAGTCGATGTACCATCACAAGAGACTTGGAAATATATTATGAAGGTTGAAAAGTTACCTAGTGCTGCTTTAAACTCTGTTTGCATCATTAAATATTTTTTTTTCCTGTTCATCCCTAAAGCTGATTTGAAACAAAA
Source organism: Tiaroga cobitis (assembly GCA_030578255.1). Taxonomy (NCBI): domain Eukaryota; kingdom Metazoa; phylum Chordata; class Actinopteri; order Cypriniformes; family Leuciscidae; genus Tiaroga; species Tiaroga cobitis. Next base: position 5,921,103 of record CM060591.1, on the reverse strand, counting down.
TTGTATAAAGCGCTATATAAATAAAGGTGACTTGACTATTAGTAGGAGTGACAAGAATCTCATGGGGAAAGGACGAAAGTGCTTGGACATGTCTAAGGCTCTAAAGTCTCCCAGAGACATGAGCTGCCGTCACAGCTACACCTTCACACAATACACTATCACTAGACACCCTGACAAGTGAAACCAACCGTTCATACCTGAGCTGCTTCCTTGTCACCAGAGCTGCTGTGATAAATCAGTACAGTGATGCTGCAAATGTCTAGCCTGGGAAAACCCAGACAACTTCCGGCAAATTTAGATTTGCTCTTAAAGTTAGTCTGGCAAAGAGCTCATTCAAGACCATTTCCAATCTGTCGAAATCGAGGCACCAATCAGAAACGTTGGGGCGGACTCTACACGATGACGACAGCGCTGGGATTTTGAAGCAGATTTTAGCCTACATTACAAAGATGGATGCCGCCGTCGAACATCACTCGTTCGAATCAGCTATCGCGTCTGTTTTAAGCGATTTGAACATTTCCTTTTTGTTAAAAACCGAGCAAAGAACAACACTCGGAGATGTTTCTCCGCCGCTCTGCATACGTCATCTCCTTCATCGCTCTGATTGGTTTTAGGTCTATCCGTGACGTCCGTTGGTGACGCCCCTCTGGAAATGATTTGTCTATGACGCTTTGCCAGACCATAACTCAGTTACAACTGAGAATGGTCTGGTTTTAACCAGGCTAGCAAATGTCACGATCAGCACTAAATAGCCAAGAAGGTCAATCAAGAAAAGTGAAAATGAAATGCTTTATTGAAAATGGAAGATAGTTGATTTCTCTTTAATGGAGAGGGATGAGATCAGACAGCGGGATATTAATGCAGTAATGTATAAATTCCACAATGGCTCTGTCCCAAAACATAGTGAGCTGCCTTGCGGTCTACATGTGACTGATTTTCAATGTTCTACAAATTTATTTAAATAAAGTTTGGCATATGTTTTAGCATAGCTTCCACAAATATAAGGTAAAATATTCCACTTTTAATTGTTTAATTAGTTTTATTTATAATTTTTTTAATTAGGGTGAAATGATGGGTGAATAACACAGTACCAACTCTTGTTGTAAACTTGACATAAACTTTAAACGTGTCATTCAAATCTGATTGGTTGATTGGAATGTTGTTCCAGGATCAACAAAGATTTTGATCCAGGGGTATGTCGTACTAAAGAAATCACGTTCACCTATCATTTTGCTGTTGCAGCTGCTGTATTTTCTAACAGCATTAAGCCACAAGAGGCACGCACATTGACATTGGGTTACCATAACATCTAATGCATATTGCAAAACTTCCAAAAGCTGGCAGAAATTGACTTCTCCAAACTTTTTGGCTGGCTTTAATATGGAAGTTTAGAAAAAAGAAATCATCACATTTAGAAATATAAAGTTCCACTGTGAGATCCAGTCTACAGAAAGTGGGCAGTTATTGGCAGGAATAAGTTGTAATCTGAAAGCAAATGTTGAGACTTGACTAGTAGATTTTGTACAAATCTGGATAAAGGAACATTTTATACTTGAATTTTAGTAAAAGGATTGTATAATGTTTAACTCAAGACCATGTAACCATGTGATAATGACATACTGACTTGACTGGTTAGCAAAACCATAAAGGTGCAGACTAGTTTGACACACACACACACACACACACACACAGCTTAAAGATTCTTCCGTGTATTACTTCAGTCTTGAATGATGAAACTCTTTTCCTCCTGGCAAGGTGAAGGTATGCTGATAGTGCTGCTGGATCATTTACCAAAGGAGAGGGAGAGGGAGAGGGAGAGGGAGAGGGAGAGAGAGAGAGAGAGAGAGAGAGAGAGAGAGAGAGAGAGAGAGAGAGAGAGAGAGAGAGAGAGAGAGAGAGAGAGAGAGAGAGAGAGAGAGAGAGAGAGAGAGAGAGAGAGAGAGAGAGAGAGATCTCTTAGGCTGTCGTGATAGAGCTACTCTCGGCGCATGCTGAAGTCTAGTGTTCAGCTACACCTGTCTCTATGTGTGATGTGTGTGACTAATTTGACAGGACACTTCCTGAGCACCCCAGGATGCTGTGGGTTCCATCACAACATTCACAAGCTGCAGACAGGCCCATATAATCACACACATACAAAAAAATGTGTTTCTGAAAACCACAAACCAAGCTCTCAATCATATACTGATATTCTCTGAAAAATGACTTGTATTACTGTATGTCATGTTCTCTATCTTTTTGACCAACAGCTCTTTCCCCCATTTCTAGTCGTGTTATCTTCAGATGAATGAGCTGCCGTACTGTTGAATGAACTTTCTTGTTTTTTACACCATTTGCATGGAGTTTCATCATTCTGTCACAAAAAAAGTTATATTTTAGTTTGAAAAATAAAAAAGCAGCATCTTAGGAAATTCTGTAGGTGCGTTCGTGACATGAAGGCTGTTTCAAAACATTTTCCTTTTTTCTGGGTATTCAGACCATTTAAAAGCTGTAAAGGGGGATCTCATTGTAATTCACCTCACATCCCCTTCTGTGTGTAGCCGCCAAGTGTCCCGGAACTGAGCATGTTGTATGAGCAATAAATAAATAAAAGATGCACAGTCATGAGCTGACCCAGCGTCATTCAGGACAGAGTAAATAACCAGTCTGGCTTTTTTGTCTTTAAACTAACGGCAACCTTTTCTTGCAGGAGAACCTGCTATTTGCGCTCTGAGCCGGCTGTAATGAAGGGCACTGTATACAGTGTTCAGGGCCTGCGTTATTCAGTTCTCTTCAAATAAGTTACTGAGTCGTCTGTTTTTGACATTGCTTCTGTGATCAAATAATGAAAGGTGGATGCTTGCAGTCAGGATCAACAGTCGACTGTTTAAAAGTGAATCCACTAAAATAATCATGAATAAAAGTAGGATTTTTTTCATTCGCAGCAACTTTATTGCAGCTCGCTAAAGGTGAATCGACTCTCAGTTATTCCTGTCATGGGGAACTTGATTACTTAATCTTCAGTGTCACATGATTCTTCACATGTCTTATTATTATCAGTGTTGTGTTGCTTCATATTTGGTGGAAACATTTGATTTGATGAATAGAAAGAATCTAAACAATTCTAAACAACAGCATTTATTGTAAACCGATTTTGATTATCCTTTATTTTAAGGTGGTCGTGTTACAGTGTAATTATACATTTAAATACCGAGTCTTAATAATTAACTCCATATAAGGTTAGGATCCGGGTTTGGTTTAGGGTTAATTGCATGTAGTTATGCATAATTTGTAGTTATTACTACAGTGTAACATGCATAACAAGGACACTGTAAAACAACGTGTTACCCATATTTTTTTTGTTGTAACTATGGTAAATATCTTTACTGTCAATTTTGATCAATTTAAAACATCCTCGCTAAATAAAAGTATTAATTTACTTTGAATTTGGTATTAATTTAATTTTAATTAATAACTAACTAACTAAGTGAATAAATCAAAGACCCCAAATCTTAGGACAGAACTGTACAGCCTTAAATAAGTTTGCCTTTTAACTTTTAGGAACAGAACAGCCTTCTTGTCAGTAAAACGCCTTAACAGAGCCGGCCCGAGCCTTTTGGGGCCCCTAAGCAGAATTTGATTTGGGGGCCCCTCCCTGTGTCACCTGTGCTTGACGATTATTGACACAAATATCACGCAACAATGATACATTATAAATTAATACAGTGAGGTTATGTATAAATACAAAATAAATACTTAATAAAAAATAGATAGCCTACTTAAATTTTTTTTAACTTTTACTTTACTCTTTTACTGAGTCTTTCAAACTTCTTAAAACAAACTCTCAAAACATATCAAATAAATTATTTGCTAAAATAATGACAACTGAGAAATCAAAAACATAATAAGAGCAAGGGTTCAACAATGACAATTATTGCTGAAAACTGTAAAATACAGTTTCATAACTGTCAAAAACGGTCTCAATACAGTGTAACTGTCCACAAAGTCTTTTTTTTAATTAGTATTATTGTAACAGACTTTGTTAGATTGTACATGACAGAATCCAACAAAGTCTATTACTATAATCCCGGTAATGATGTACTGGCGCTCGTTGTACACTCACCTAAAGGATTATTAGGAACACCTGTTCAATTTCTCATTAATGCAATTATCTAATCAACCAATCACATGGCAGTTGCTTCAATGCATTTAGGGGTGTGGTCCTGGTCAAGACAATCTCCTGAACTCCAAACTGAATGTCAGAATGGGAAAGAAAGGTGATTGAAGCAATTTTGAGCGTGGCATGGTTGTTGGTGCCAGACGGGCCGGTCTGAGTATTTCACAATCTGCTCAGTTACTGGGATTTTCACGCACAACCATTTCTAGGGTTTACAAAGAATGGTGTGAAAAGGGAAAAACATCCAGTATGCGGCAGTCCTGTGGGCGAAAATGCCTTGTTGATGCTAGAGGTCAGAGGAGAATGGGCCGACTGATTCAAGCTGATAGAAGAGCAACTTTGACTGAAATAACCACTCGTTACAACCGAGGTATGCAGCAAAGCATTTGTGAAGCCACAACACGCACAACCTTGGGGTAGATGGGCTACAACAGCAGAAGACCCCACCGGGTATCACTCATCTCCACTACAAATAGAAAAAAGAGGCTACAATTTGCAAGAGCTCACCAAAATTGGACAGTTGAAGACTGAAAAAATGTTGCCTGGTCTGATGAGTCTCGATTTCTGTTGAGACATTCAGATGGTAGAGTCAGAATTTGGCGTAAACAGAATGAGAACATGGATCCATCATGCCTTGTTACCACTGTGCAGGCTGGTGGTGGTGGTGTAATGGTGTGGGGGATGTTTTCTTGGCACACTTTAGGCCCCTTAGTGCCAATTGGGCATCGTTTAAATGCCACAGCCTACCTGAGCATTGTTTCTGACCATGTACATCCCTTTATGGCCACCATGTACCCATCCTCTGATGGCTACTTCCAGCAGGATAATGCACCATGTCACAAAGCTCGAATCATTTCAAATTGGTTTCTTGAACATGACAATGAGTTCACTGTACTAAAATGGCCCCCACAGTCACCAGATCTCAACCCAATAGAGCATCTTTGGGATGTGGTGGAACGGGAGCTTCGTGCCCTGGATATGCATCCCACAAATCTCCATCAACTGCAAGATGCTATCCTATCAATATGGGCCAACATTTCTAAAGAATGCTTTCAGCACCTTGTTGAATCAATGCCACGTAGAATTAAGGCAGTTCTGAAGGCGAAGGGGGTCAAACACAGTATTAGTATGGTGTTCCTAATAATCCTTCAGGTGACTGTATATGTGTGTGTATGCAATGTATTTTTCCCCTTTGGGCTTGCCGTAGATAGGAATGGTTCAATTGCTGCACAAAACATACCGTAATCATGCAAACATACTTTTATCTTGCTCTTTTTTTCTCCTCCTCTGTCATTTTCTTCGTTCTATTTTCGGCACCAGAGGGATACGTCCTTTTTTGTGACATTGCTTAACATTACCGCAAGTCCGCAAGACCGCGACTATGCGCAGTTGCGCACGAATTGTCTATGCACGCGCGAGGTGTCTAGATTATGCGCATGACTTAAACGCTGGCAGACACAGCAGCAGTTGTAGGGAGGTATATTTATCATGAAATCAGAATGTTCTTTTATTGTCTTTAATTATTCAGTCATTCATATTAATTCATTCATTTATGTCACTTGTTTAAGTTATCTAAAAAAATATTTTTCGATTTTTCGACTCGATTGGGGGGCCCCCTGGTGGCCAAGGGGCCCCAAGCAGCCGCTTAGTTCGGTTATGCCTCGAGCCGGCCCTGCGCCTTAAAATGCTTTCTTGACAGGCAGCTGACAATACCATCACCAAAAATGGTCACAGGAGTCAATCAAGTATGATCAATGTAAGATATTATTCATTTTATGATCTTGAAAGTACTTTTCAGGAGCAATATTTGAATCTGAATGTGACACTGAGGCACACTTAACAGAATTGCTCCCTCATAAGACGTGAATGGATGAGCCCACCTGTGTCAATCTCAGGCACAATTCCTCCAACACCATTCTGCATTTTACGTCTCCGGGAGTCATATTTGCATCTGGAGTAGTTCATAAGATATATCGTTGTCATGAAGCAGGATTATTGATGCGATAACCGCTTGCAGATGTGATGAATGCAGGCAATGATAGGTAATATAATACGGATAATACCAAACACTTTTGGGAGAAGAAAGGAATATCAATGTCTTGTCTTGAAATTCTGAGGGATATCTGAGCCACTTCATAGATTATCTTCAGCCTACACAAATGAAAAGGCTTGATTGTGGTGGATCTCATTTTTATTTTAAACATTTCCCATGCATTTATGATAGATGGAAGACATTTCATCCATTCTAGATAAGGCAGGGTATATATTTTAGGGATTTCCATGGGTCTCAGGCACTCTCTTGTCATTCATCAAATTCTGAAGCATGTTCTATAAATCTCATCTTACTGTCAGAATCATTCATTCAGCCTTAAGGGAAGAACACCAGCATGTGAGAAAAGAGTAAAGGTAATAGGTGTAAAGAGTGATGTTCATTTGGTTTGAAAGTGGAAATCTGTGCAAGAAATTCAACTATGGAAAAGAATAGTTCAAACCAGTCAGTTAGTCCCCCCCCCCCTCCCTCCCTGTTTTTGTATAAAGCTGTAGAAACAGTACTTGCACAACACATGATCATAATTAAGCATATTTTGTGGCATGTACCTCTAATTAGCTACTCTTTTGTAAATATTTCCAATTATGAATTATTAAATGTTATGGATACATGTTTGCAATGTAATGCATTGTTCAGTGCTTTGTTGCAAAAGGTCTCCTCAAATGTGATGCAACCTATAAATACAGTTATTCATTACACAAATAGCTTAAATATTTATTTGAAATGGCTGATTAGAATGTCTGATTACGAACCATTCAAGAAGTCATTAACATATTTTGTGTTTGCTTACCTTTTTTTTAATAAACTTTGTTTACATCATTTCTTCAACAAAGGCCAGGTAAATGTAGTGTGTGTAAAGTTTTCCTTTGTTGAAAACAGCTAAATTTAAAGAATTGTTTAAAACGTAGGTGTGTAGCATTTTTTCTCTTAACAAGTACAAAGACAATTAAAAACAGAATACAAAATTTGGTTTGCATTCTGCTAAGTCTTAAGTATTCTGAATACTTGCATAGTTTAAAGAGAGATTTTGAAGTTTAAAGAGTATACAAGCCTTGTGTAGTTTGAAACCTTTTTTGAAGTTTGAATGCAGTGTGTTTGCTTCTTGAATGTGTAGTTAGTCGAATACAATCTAGCACAATGTCAGAACAGGCTGAAGCACTATGCTTAGTGTAGTGGATTTATAGCTTGAAAGATCTAGGAGTTAACTGACAAATTTGGATTTAGCAAAAAAAAAAAAAAAAAAAAATGTGTACAATAAAAGTATGTTTGGTGCATCAAAATCTTACAATTAAACAATTTCAGAAAGTATCTACTATGGTGGTTTACCACTGGTAGTATTGAGGCACTGCTTTTAGTGCAAGTTTTTGTGTGTGTGTGTGTGTGTGTAATTGTTTTGTCACTGTGATTTTCCCAAGTAAGACATTTTGTTGATCCTGTAACATTCCCACATGTGTGTGTGTGTGTGTGTGTGTGTGTGTGTGCGTTTTCCTCATCTGTATGTCACTTTGAACAAAAGCGAATGTGAATGAAAATTACTTTTGGGTTAATTCATGTACAGTAGGGAACAGGACAATAAAATGAGTTGTGCCTCCAGCTCTTGAGACAGTTTAACATGCATCACTGACCTTGTGACAGCAGAAGTGGAAATGTCCCGATGTCCCTGGCAGCCATTTTGTTTGCTTGGCCTCCCTTTGCTTTGCATCTCATTTCCGCACAACTAATTTTCACCCTTTGTTCACACTACAATGCATCATCCAAACGAGTCATAATTACACAGGCAATCAAAGTGCATTTCATCTCGAATGATATTTCACTATTTAGAGGGTGTTAATATTTCAAAGACCTAAATCACAAACAGCTCACTGTCCACATGTAATTAGAATTAATGTGGCTCATCTATCGGCTCTCATTTACTCTTTGACCGAGACACATTTTTCAACAATGCAACACGATTCTTGACCCATCTGTTCATTTGCAGAGCTCTCATGATGAGATTCACATCAGCTCAAGTTTTATTGTCATTGATGTCATGCAGAGTAAGACGAAATGTAGCTTTCATTGACCTTGCAGACACTTTGCACATTCAATGTATGTGTGTTCTCCTGGAATTTAACCCATGACCACCATGCCAATGGTGTTTCTTATTCTACTATTTGATCTCATAACAGAACAGTATAAAAGAAAAGATGGATAGTAGCGTGTCGTAGACAACCACCTAAACTAGACTGAACATTTACCCAAAACAAAGTGGATGCTAGAAGTGAATTGCATGTTTATTCTGAAAGTTTAGTTCCCTAAAACAGGTTTCTACATTGTCTTACTTAGATCTATTTAAGCAGTTAAGACTCATTGCACTTTGGAGACTTTTATAGAAACTTGGGTTACAAAATAATTGGACGGCTTGGGGTTCCAATCACCTACTGTTATTGGCTGCGATTCAGTAGCTATTAGAGAGAATTAGGAGACCAAGTAACAGACCACACACTGATTTGTGCCACTTTATCTGGAGTATTTCAAGTTAGCTCTGTGAGTCATGATCCAGTCAAGTCTAATAGTTGTAGATAACTGAGGCACTCAATCTGGTTTAGGTTATATCACACACTTAAAGTAACCATTGACATCAAATTTGACAATTTAAATTTTTTTAATGGAATATTGCATTATTTATTATAAATTGTTTAGCATTATTTTTGTTCGTGTGCCCTCAAAATCTTCAATCAAAATAATTTCCCCTCCTTCTGTCACTCAAATGAGATCAACCAATAGCAAACCACAATCATCAAATCAATTCCAGATGGACAAAATCAAGTCCTGACTCCTGTCCCACATTTTTTTCTGGTTCGAGAAGCTGTTTCACTCTGACATACAGTACGTCACAGAAGGGAATAAAAGACTATCACAACTTCTGTTTCATGCCAACTTTAATGCTACCCATTTATTCTGTGAAAATACAATTAAATTAACTATGCTGTGCAGATGCTGAGTTTGATCATTTCCAGGGGTCTCAACAGAATTGGAAGACCTGCACTGAGAAGTTTTAGTCCCAATCCACTTCAGATAAGCAAGTTCAATGTTTCAATCGCTTATCCAACTTTTAGCGAAAATTCTAAACTAAATTACATTTTTTGACCAAAGGAACCTGTTAGCTGAGACTACAGAGACAAAGCATTTAGAGGAAATGTTGACACGGCAGTTCAGCCACAAGAATGGCAAATTCCACCAGAGAGCCTCAATGAAGGAATCTGCAGTTCAACATGGGCTTATTCAGAACCATCTGATCATCTGTGAAAATGTCACTGCATTAGATTTATAAGGGCTGGAATTTGGGAGATTCCCCTTCTCACAAACCGATTGCTCAAAATCTAATTAAGAGTTTCAAAATCTAATTACTGGTAAGAGGACCAGTAAAAAAAAAAAAGAAAAAAAGAAAAAAAGAAAAACCAGAGCTGCATAGATGTTGGGAGTCATGCATAATTTATTCAGGTTTATTGTTGGATGACAGAAAATATCAGAAGTAAGAAAGGGAAACATGTGAGTTTCATTTCAGTCATTTAATTACGTACTTGCAACGGACATCTATCAATTGTCTCAAATAGTTTTTACAGTGGATGTCTGACATTGAAACAGAAAGTTAAAGTAACACCAGGGAACTTTTGCTCTCGGGGTGGGGTCCCCCTACAGTTGGGAAACAGTATTGTCCTCTAGACCTCTACTACTGTCGTAAACTCTGTCATCCTAAATGCACGTGCAATTGTTGACAACCATGATAGCCCTGAACACTGTAGGAGGAGGTCACATGCAGGTGTTCTGCTTGCGTCGCGTGTGAAATGTCTTCATCCCAGGTACAGTGGCATATATTTCAGCATGTCATATGAATATAATTTCATGGGTTTTATTTTTTTTTCTAACGACAAATGATCGCGATGATCACGTTTACAAGCCAGCGTCATTATAGTAGCCTAGTCTATTGGTTACCGTTTTACTGAATCTATATGATACTTCAATGCAATGTTTGAGTGCTAGATAATAACCATATATCGTCAAAATTATAATATCAAGCTACCATAAATGAATCTGCAAATTTTACAAATCGATTTGCATTATAGCTTGAGGCAAGACAAATAAACAAATATCACAGACATGTTAGGTATCCTAAAATATGATTTTGTACATCTTATATATTTAGTTGCAAGAATGTAGCCCCTACCAAACTTGTGCTTTAGACATAGGCTTTCATTTCATTAGATTTTTTAATTTTTTTTGCCAAGTCCGCATCGGTCGGGCACCCTTCCTCCTCCTTCAGCTCACGCCAGCGAGAAAAGGCTGGCCCAATGTTAATCCTTGTTCTGCCTTTAACGCGATCACTTTCTCATTTTCTCTTTTTGCTTTGCTCCGATAAAACCTTTGCTTTCTTGTTTTTCTGTGCTGCTTCGGCCATGATTATAACATTTGGCTCGCACGTCTGATTTTAAGGAAGTGGGGGTGGTGGTGGAAGTGACGTATAAGCCGTAAAGCAGTCGAATTTTGTAGTTCTCTTTGTTCGCCGGTTACTACCCGAAACCCGAAGTTTAAAAGTACGATTAAAAACGCTACAGACCCCGTCAGGCTATGGCAGACGTGTCATTCAACCTATTGTAAGTCGATGTACCATCACAAGAGACTTGGAAGTATATTATGAAGGTTGAAAAGTTACCTGGTGTTACTTTAAATTGTATTGTAGGATTATTGGATCTTTCTTTGGATCTCTTTGAGCTTTTAACTTGATTGATTTATTTTATTATTACGAGAATAAAGTCGTATCATTTTGAGAATAAAGCCGAGACTGAATTATACGGAAGACTGTAGGCTATTCTTGTAATTTTGACTTTATTCTCAAAATATCACAATTTTTTTCTCGAAATATTTCGACTTTAATCTCGAAATGTTTCGACTTTATTCCCGAAATGTTTCGACTTTATTCCCGAAATGTTTCGACTTTATTCCCGAAATGTTTCGACTGTACTCTCGAAATATTTCGACTGCATTTTCAAAATATTTCGACTTTATTCTCAAAATTTTGGGTTTGTTTTTACTGATTTTTTTTTCTTTTTTTCGTTGCGGTTGAGGGCTTCCGTACTTCTCTTCTTGCACTTGCTTCAATTCACAATTTCACATTTCTATTAAAGTCTGAAACTGGGCATTTCCCCACATGCTTTACATGGGACTTAATGAGGAGAATAAATGTTAAAATTGTGTTATTCTATGATTTGATTATGACATTGCAGTGCTTAATATTTTGCAATATTACGGTTTCAAAGATATCACATGGGTAAGATTGTAACTAAATACATTGATACCTTAGTGCTCAATCAATTTATTCACTATTTTTTCCCTCTCTCTTTCTCCTATTTATTCACCTGATCCAAACCAGATCTAGAATTATTGATACTCATTTTATTGTTCGTGCAAAACGAAATGTTTTGCTGCCAGAGTACTGACATTTAAGATGATGTGTAGAAAAGAGATTATAAGGAAACAGAAGAATAATGGGAAAGTCTATCTTATTCCCTAGGTCTAAGATATTTTTGGTCAGCCTTAACTTTGCAAGCTTTAGATAAATGTCAGGTCATATAATAAAATGTGATATTAACTCTACTGCTCATTGAATTTATAAATTCCTGCTTGACATTCTCTCGCGATTGCTCACTCGGAAGAAAATGAATAATAGTAGCAATTGATGAAAATACACGTCTTTTGGATTCCAAGCCACCTATTCCAAGCTGTGGTTTGAATTGTGGCCTGACCAGGTCCTCACCCGCTTAACAACCCAGCTGGCATTTTAACGTCGAGTCACTGTTGAATCAACGTCAGGTGCCAGTGTTGGATAATCGTTGAATTTTGTTTAGATTTTGCAAATCAGATTGCAAATTGGATTTTGGATCAACGTTATTTTTCTACTGATATATTTCAACAAAATGTTTAAAAGTCATGGTTGTAAAAATAATGTTGACTCGCATTTTTTTTTATATTTCTATGTTGAATCCGTAGTGAGTCAACAACACAACTTCAACTATTTGGTGTTCAACAATGTTTTATTGTTGAATTAATGTTTTTTTTCAAAAACTGACATTATTTCAACCACATTTAAACGTTTAATGTCAGTCGAATGCCAGCTTGAAAAGGTTGTCCACCAGTTTTAACCAAAATGGTCTTATTAGCTGATCGACCCAACTATAACCATGTAAAACCTCTTAACATAAGATGTTAATTGGTTATACCTGTGTCTCTCTCCAAATCCGATCTAAGTTAATTTTTCAGGTCGGCCGTGAGAACATTTTGTGTTTGGATGCGCAGGGACTTGAAAAAGACATGAAAAAGATTGTCTAAATAAAATAGAAAAACGAGAAAATGCACGATAAAATATCCAATTCAGTCTTTAAAATATTTTAGCGTGCATTTTCTTGTATTTCTATTTTATTTAGACGATCTTTTTCATGATTATTTAAAGTTAATCTTTAAAAAAAACACACCAATAATTCAATAACACTAATCTTTAACAAATCTCAAAATGAATATCCATATACATTGTAATGTAGTGATGTCTGAATTCTCCTGCAGCATTTAAAATGATTGATTTTTAAGATTTTAGTATAGAATTTTAAAACTGACGATTTATATTAGTCATCAGCCATAACATAAAATAATCATCGGGTTTTAGGGTTAAACCCTAACCCATATCTTCCAGAATTTGAATATCATGCATCCCTCATTTCATTTCATTTTGGTCCAAGCTTCAGTCCAGCTCATGTTCCTATGCACTCCTTGCAGGACTTCCTAATATTGATCTTATTACCAAGACATATTGACAATAGACTATTCCTGAACTCCCATTTGGTAAATCTCGTTCATGTTCTTAAATGAACTTGACAGGAGGCCATCATTATTGCATTGCATGTAGTCTTTTAATACCCATCAAAAGAAATTTCATTTGCTCAAAAGCTCTGGAAGAATTTCCCTTTTTATGCCTCTCGCTTTTTTCACAAAAGGATAAGATGCATTAATGGGCTGTATGCACCATAGATTTCTAATTCTTTTTAAGCAGACACAGAGGATAAATAATGTGTGGTCTGAGTGTCTGGGGGCTTATTGTAATCAACATCCCTATTGATCGGCTGCCCAGGCTCCCAAAGAAATCTATTTTAAGTACACTCTCCGTAGCGCCCACATCAGGTCTTGCCTTATTCTAGTGTAATTGTGTTGGCTGGACTCCATTCCAGGCTGGAGACAAGATGGGGAAGAAGGGCAAATTTTGATTCTTACTCTATTCTGAAAATAGTATTTTTTTCAAACGATAAGTTCCCTGTTTTTTTTGTTTTTTTTTTCTGAACCTTGCATTTTGCATTGAGGGCTGGATTGTGTGTGCACCAGCAGCTTTAAACGCAGATAAAAGATAGATGACTGTATGCCAGTTTCACTTATTTAAACACATTTGTATGAAAAAAAGGCACATAATGGCCTTAGTACAATCTCCTTTTATCCGCCTTTGTCTTCATGGCTTATTAATATCTGTATATGTTTCTACCTGCAGTGCAAAATGGCTGTAACAATGCCTAGTGAAAATGTGCTAATGGAACTTATACACACACACATATATATATATATATATATATATATATATATATATATATATATATATATATATATATATATATATATATATATATATATAAAGTGTATAAGTTCCATTAGCACATTTTCACTATAGGCAATGTTTTGTAACAGCCATTTTAAACAAGATATATTATATATCTATATATCTATATATCTATATCTATATATATATATTCAACAAGACCATGTAGTGTAAGCTTTTGGTCGAAATTTGTCCCTTATATAAAAAATTCAGAACAGTGAAATCGCAAATTGGTATAGGATATGCATTTCTGTATTAGAAAAGCCTTATTGTTTATATTTACATGTGGATGGTTTATGATAAAAGAAAGTAATCAAATTATAATTTTTTGCTTGTAACTTGAGCAGGTTGTTAATATACAAAAGTACTTTTCATTCTGAAGTGACTGTGTGAGATGGGTCAAGATAGTCATCTAGTGATCCAATACCATAATAGGCATTTGATTGGTTTGGACAATACACCTCTATTTTTTTTTTTTTTTTTTTACTTTAATTTACTTTCTATTGTCTGTTAAGTGCTGAATGTAAATCTATGAGCACCAAATGAAAGATTACTCTCTCTTTATTCTCTGTGGGTTTTCATTTTTGTCTTTGCTCACCAATGTATATAATTAACATTAACATGCTGGCTGGACATCAATTTTCTCACTGCCTAATTATCTTGAGAATAGACAAAATTACACACTAAAACTAAAATAATTGTGCAACTACCTTTGGAACAATACATTATCACAGCCAGACAGCAGCCTTCCCAAAGTTTTGGGATATTATGCTCATAATCATAATACTCTAAATATAATAGCGCTGGACTGGGGAAAAATAAAGTTTTGCACATTAGAATGTGTAGTTTTATAAAGACTCTGCTAATTTGAAAGAGTCAGTCATAACAGCTTTTCAGAAAATAACTTATGGCAGAGAGATTTTAGATGTTTGACTGAAAAAGTATTTTCTTGTAAACATAGTCCAATAAACTTTATTGAACAGCAACTTTATTATTTTTATAATGTGTATTCTTTTCTCAACCAAAGGCATTAATTTGGGGCGGGACAATCTGGAAGCATTTTCAGAGTTACAAGAATGGTAATGTTTTTCTCAGAATCTCTGCATGTACAGTATGAAAAACAAGGAACTCGGCATTACGAGTAAATGAAAGTCTCTCTTTCTAGTGCTGCATTTATTTTAAGTCAAATTGTTCAGAAATGAAACATATAGGCCAACATGTAATAGCAGAGGTATACGCAGAGAAGGAATGGAAGAAACCCTTTTTCTCAGATTATGGAACAGAGTGTGCAATGATGAGAAAATAGTTTATTTTAAAAATATATGTTTAGCCTCAAATACAAAATAGATCTTTGAATTAGAATTTTTGGACCGCATGCCTGGATTTTTCAGTATCAGTGTTATGTCCTGATTTTAAAAACATGACATAAAAAAGCTCAAATAAAAAAGCTCCTCCTTGAACTGCCACCTTATCGTGGTGGAGGGGTTTGAGTACCCGAATGATCCTAGGAGCTATGTTGTCAGGGGCTATATGCCCCTGGTGGGGTCTCCCAAAGCAAACAGGTCCTAGGTGATGGGTCAGACTAAGAGCGGTTCAGAGATTGCCCAACCAATCCACATGTGCTTTGTGGATTTGGAGAAGGCATTTGACTGTGTCCCTCTCGGCATCCTTTGGAGGGTGCTCTGGGAGTATGGGGTCCGGGGCCCTCTGCGAAGGGCTGTCCGGTCACTGTACGACTGGAGCAGGAGCTTAATTCGCATTGCCGGCAGTAAGTCAGACTTGTTCCCAGTGCATGTTGGACTCTGGCAGGGCTGCCCTTTGTCACCGGTTCATAATTTTTATGGACAGAATTTCTAGGCGCAGCCAGGGGCCAGAGGGTGTCTGGTTTGGGGACCACACGATTTCGTCTCTGCTCTTTGCGGATGATGTTGTCATGTTGGCCTCATCAGACCAGGACCTTCAACATGCACTGGGGCGGTTTGCAGCCGAGTGTGAAGCGGGCCATGGTTCTCAGTCGGAAAAGGGTGGCTTACCCGCTTCAGGTTGGTAGAGAGTTCCTGCCTCAAGTTTAGGAGTTCAAGTGTCTTGTTCACGAGTGAGGAAAGGGTGGAACGGGAGATTGACAGACGAATCGGTGCAGCTTCTGCAGTAACGCGGTCGATGTACCGGTCTGTTGTGGTGAAGAAGTTTTACCTGTCGATTTACCTGTCAATCTATGTTCCTACACTCACCTATGGTCATGAGCTTTGGGTCATGACCGAAAGGACAAGATCCCGGATACAGAAGGCCGAAATGAGCTTTCTCCGCAGGGTGGCTGGGCGATCCCTTAGAGATAGGGTGAGGAGCTCGGTCACTCGGGAGGAGCTCAGAGTAGAGCCGCTGCTCCTCCACATCGAGAGGAGCCAGCTGAGGTGTCTCGGGCATCTGTTCCGGATGCCTCCTGGACGCCTTCCCGGGGAGGAGTTCAGGGCGCGTCCCACCGGGAGGAGACCCCGGGGAAGACCTAGGACACACTAGAGAGATTATGTCTCCCGGCTGGCCAGGGAACGCCTCGGGATTCCCCCGGAAGAGCTGGAGGAAGTGTCTAGGAAGAGGGAAGTCTGGGCGTCTCTGCTTAGACTGCTGCCCCCGCGACCCAGCCCCGGATAAGCGGAAGAAGATGGATGGATGGATGGATGGACATAAAAAAGTCATAGCATTTTGGTGAAAATAAAGCCTTAATATTGACCTTTTCATGTTTACATTTGCAAATGTATTTGTCATACTTTTATCCAAAGTGACTTAGACACCGTTTCATCTGAAAACAGAAAAGTTGTTATGCGTTTTGGCTGTTCATTTACGCGACCGGCGTCTTGGGGGCCTGAAAACGCAAACTTTTGAAAACGGGTTTCAAAGTTTTTGAAAACAATACCCTTATCGTCTCTGTGTAAACTGCAAAAATGCAAATGTGTGAAAACGGTGACGTCATGCGAATGCATATTACGTAGTCTGTATATAGGCACATTGTATTTCTTTACAAAGTGACATCGCCAACTACTGGCCTGGCATGCTAGTGCAAGATTACAGTGTTTTTAGTTGCTTTTCGCGGATCCGTGTGAACGAGGATAATTTTGACAACGTTGTCGTTTGTACATGAAAAACGCGAAGGAAAAAAAACTCTTTTTTTTTTGTTTTTGTACATCATTGTCGTGTAAACGTACTCTTACATTCCTCCACTGTTTGAGATACAGGAACTATTTCACCTACAGTAACAGTAAAATTTGCTTTTAAAGAGACTTTTTGAAATTGAAATGTGGAATCTAAATTGGGCTGTCATTTTAAATATAGAGTATGATACATAATCCTTGGCACAAGATACATTTAAATATAAAAGGCTAAGAAAGAAAGAAAAAAACACTTCTGCCTTTTCAAAATTCTGACATGCATAACAGTGTGTCTCAGTAAGACAAGGCCTAACTCACAAATCAGTAGGTTTGTTATCATTAAAATCACTTATTAATTTGTGGAGAGTTTGTTATTAACAGATTGTGCAATCACACAGGAATACATTACGGAACAAATTAAACCTTTCCATTCATTAAACAACAAATCAGAGGTTAAGGTGACCCTTCCCATGGAGAAGATTAATTTGAACTGGTTTTAAATGATGATTTTGTTACCATGATTAATTTAAATAAAATTACTTATTTTAGCTGAATAATACATCAATTTTGGATAGATGTGAGTTAAGAGAGATGAAGATTGAAGGTAGAGCGCCAGAGAGATCACACCTTCCTTAAAAGACACATTTGTTTCATTGGGTCAGCAGAGATTCAAACAGAAGTAGGGAATTCATCTCTCACTTCATGTTTGTTGTTGTTTTGTTAAGTTCTAAACAGCATCTAAGAATGTTGCATATCACTATATATTTAAACATTACTACATGAGCAGGAAAGCAGTGATATTTTCACCAAATGCAAGATTGAGTTTGCATTGATTAACTTTCATTTTAGACACAATATTCCCAGGTACTTTGTCTATTGTTTCCCCCCACCAATGGAAATAGTTGTCGAAGTCAAAACAGAGGGTAGTGCCTAATAAATAAAAGCTTGAATGACTTGGTTAAGTACATTAATCAGCGACTCACTCATAAAGACATTCAGTTGTTTAATTCAATAATGAATCAGTGTTGAATTAATTAGTTGAGTAAATTACTCAATTACTCACTTATAAAGAAATTCACAGGTTTTGTTCATGAATGAATCAGTGTTTTTTAATGTATCCTTTGAGTAAATGAATCGACTCACTGTCACGGATCTCCTGTGTTATGTTCCAGAGACATAATGTATAATTTGGTTGTATTTGTCTTCTCGTTTCCAATCTCATTTTCCTTGGCTGCCATAGTGTTTGATTAGTTTCACCTGTGTCTCGTTTTGTGCCTTATCTACTCTGTCGCTGTGTCTGAAATCGCACACTGTCTTAGTATACTGTCTGTCTTCTTTGTTGGTTGTTTTCTTAGTGTTTATGATTAAGCTCTTGTGTGTTGCATTTTCCCATTTGGATCGTGTCCCCTTTTATCATCTTTAGTTTATATAAAGAAGCTGCACTTATCCTTGCCTCAACTCTCTTCATTCCTAACTGAACCGTGACACTTACTCATAATTTACGTCATAATTTACTCACCTTTATCTCGGTGCATTTTTGCAAACAACGACAGATCTATATTTAACAATAATGTGTTTAATCTTTTAGTTAAATATTACAGTGTAACAATTTTAGAATGGATATTTGTTAATTGCCTCTGCTCTTTTTGTTACACACACACACACACACACACACACACGCAAACTCTTCTGACAAAATAAAGGTCTCAGGTTTGTTGAAATGGATGTCAGGATTCAAGTGTGTGCTACTCTATGTCAGTTTTTGGGCACAGGCCATCCTTCCAGGTTGACAGCTGTCTATAACGTTGATGTTCTGCTCGCAAATGATCTAAACCAGCATGGACAAGTCATTGTTTAATGGGAGGTTCAGTAGTGAGGGAATTCAGAAAACCTGCATTACAGGACAGCCTTGAACTGAAGAAAAAATTTAAGCCACAATCCAGTGATTAGAGATGCACAGCTCAGACTGAAAAAGCTGGGCAAAAGTTCAGGAAAAAACAATGAGAAATGTTCTGATCCAGGGGCGGACTGGGACCAAAAAGTGGCCCTGGACTTTCTGGCCCACAGCAGCCCACCACATCCCAAATCATAACACATTGGCCCATTAATGTGCAGAATATTTTTTAACACCACTTATAGCATAAAAACGTAACACAATACAAAAATAAATGCTATATAAACATTTATTTTAAGTAACACAAAATTATTAAGTCATATTTGTAAAAACAAAGGGAAACAAACAGAAGAACATTAAGAAACACAACATATAAAACTATCAAGACAGCATATCAGCTAGTCAGGGGGAGCTATAGCCATCAGAGCCTGTTAAAGGGTTAGTTCACCCAAATTATTTTTGTTTTATTTCCGCACAAAAAGTATTCTCGTCGCTTGATAAACTTATAGTTGAGCCACTGTTGTCACATGGAATATTTAAACATTTTCTTCATTGACTTTCTGGGCCGTCAAGTTTCATTCCCTTAGGCAGCCTATGGAGGAGTGATCCACCTCTCAGATTTAATCATAAATATCTTCATTTGTGTTCCGAAGACGAACGAAGGCCTTACGGGGTTGGTACAGCATGGGGGTGAGTAATTAATGACTTAATTTTAATTTTTGGGTGAACTAACCCTTTAAACTGCTACTCTTCGCGCCAAATGTATAATCTGTTAATTTGAAGCATTTCACAGCATCTACATCTAATGCTTTTTTTTTAACCGTCGCCTGAAATTGGTCCTCGCCGGCTTTTTTTTTTTTTGGCCGATTCAACATGTCGGTGAAAGAGGGAACTCTGATTGGCTGTTCAGCTTAGTGAACGAGTCAGTGCACTGCACGAGAATAATAGCAAAACAGAGAGCAAAGAAGTCAAAACGACACAGATAGAAGGCTGTTCTAATGTTACGTCATATTACCTAATCCTTGTTAAGCAGGATTGATATTCAGAACGGTAAGCACGCAATGCTTTGTTTGCGGTGTGTATCTGCAGCGGGCAGCGTCGGTTTCTCATTTTGAATGACGAATATAGACGAATATATCTGCAGAAATAGACAGTTATCTCATTTACACGCAGGCGCAGAACGCGCATTCTAGCTAACAGTCGGCTGTGTTCTCTCGGTGTGTTCAAGTGGAGCTTTTTTTCCCGCGACGCGGCGATGCGAGCCGACGACACAGTCGGCTTTCATCTGATTCTGCGCTAGTTCATCGGCGTTGGCTTGGTGTGTTTCCGGGACGTGAAAGAGAGCGTGTTTCAAGATACGCAATCTGGAGTAGACCAAATTTAACAGGGAGGGAGGGCAATACACTCACATGCATGCACACGAAACACACTTCTTGTTGGCCGCGCCCGCGCGATCGATTCCCTCATCCATTTGCGTAGAAAAGAAATGTAATATTATGATTTCCGTCATTTTTTTTATATAATTTTTTTTTTATGTGTACCGGGCCGGCCCACATTGGCCAGCGGCCCACCGGGAAAAGTCCCGGTGCTCCAGATGGCCAGTCCGCCCCTGTTCTGATCAAATTGGCCAAAGTATAGCAACTGGGGAAATTGTGGCTATTCTGATGCATTCTACTTCTGTTATTCACTTTAAGGGAATAATTTGGGTTCAGTGCAAGTTAAAGGAATAGTCCACCTAAAAATGAAAATGTCGTCATACCAACGCTATCTCATGACCTAAACCTACCCATCACTGGGGTTTAGACAAATCCTATGAATTCGTACAAATTAGCCACCTCATACGAATTCGTACGAGCTCGTACAAATTCTTACGATTTGTCTGAACCCCAGTGATGGGTAGGTTTAGGGGCGGGGTCAGGGGTTGGTCATACGAATTCATGCGAATTGGGCAACTTGTAAAGTATGTACGATTTAGCAAAAATCATACGAATTCGTACAAGTGAGGTCGTATGAATTCGTACGAATTAGCCACCTTGTAAAATACGTACGAATTGCCGTGAGATCGGGCTGCAAATACTTACCCATGTTGTTAACCAAACAGATTTGTTTCGTATTGACATCATTGTAGACCTGAAACCAGCATTATTACCAGCATTTTTCAAAATATCTTCTTTTGTGTTCAACAAAAAACAAAGAAAGTCATACAGGTTTGGATTGATGTGACGGTAAGTAAATGATGACCAAATTTTTCTTTTTTTTAAATTATTAAATTTTCTATCCCTTTAAGCTTATTCATCAACATTACAGTAGGCATAATGTTACCACAACATATTTTCGACTTGTCTCTTGTTTTCTTCCGAAAAACAATCCAAAAGCGAGATTATGGGGTAAAGAAAACGAGGCCAAATTTCAGAAGATTTAAATACAGAAATGTATTCAACCTTTAATTTTCTAAATCACTTATATTCTTCTGTTAAAACATGTAATAATCTTTAAAGCTGTTATATAATAATTATATATATTTCTTTCTCGTGAACAGGTTGAACGTTATAAGCCCTTCACTTCCATTGTAAGTGCTTTTTAAATAAAATTAAAGGGATAGTTCGGCCAAAAATGATATTTAAACCATGCATTACTCACCCTCAAGCCGTTTGAGATGCATCTGTCAATCTTGTTTCAGACGAACACATTTTCAGTTATTTTAGAAAATGTCTTAGACCCTTCAGTGGATATAATGTGAAGCAATGGGGTCCACCTCTTTCAAGTCCCAAAATGTGAATACATCCTTCACAAAAGTAATCCATCCGGCTCCAGGGGGATAAACGAAGGCCTTCTGAGGGTAATCCGTGCGGTTTTGTCCTAAAAATATACATATTTAAAACTTTATAAATGAAAATATCTGACTTCCGGCAACGATCGACGCGCGTTCACGGGTAATGGAAGTCGGCGTACGAGGTAAGACGTAGCGTAGGAACTGTTGTGACGTAGAACGAACGCGCCAGCGCAGCCAGAGAGCAGAGCAAAACAAAACACGAAAGCGCGTGAACGCACGCGCGTCGATCGTTGCCGGAAGTCAGATATTTTCATTTATAAAGTTTTAAATATGTATATTTTTACGACAAAACCGCACGGATTACCATCAGAAGGCCTTCGTTTATCCCCCTGGAGCCGGATGGATTACTTTTGTGAAGGATGTATTCACATTTTGGGACTTGAAGGAGGTGGACCCCATTGCTTCACATTATATCCACTGAAGGGTCTAAGACATTTTCTAAAATAACTGAAAATGTGTTCGTCTGAAACAAGATTGACAGATGCATCTCAAACGGCTTGAGGGTGAGTAATGCATGGTTTAAATATCATTTTTGGCCGAACTATCCCTTTAAGGACATTTGACAATTATTGTTTGTGGTAACCAACAATTTGTTACAAATGCATTTGTTGAACTTAACTCAATCTGGAAAGTCAGAGTTGGATTGGTAATTGATAATATTTTGCACACTTAAAGCTTGGCTTCAACAGCATTACCTTTGACTTGACATCACACATATCATTGTATCCGGCTTTTGAGAAAGAATAATTTAGTGTATTGTAGATGTGGCTCTGATGGCAATCACAGAGCATATGTCGAGGATCAGTGGTCACATGACAATAACCAGCGGCAATGTCAGTCACCCAGAAGATGAAGCGATAGGTTCTCTTGTGTTCTGGAGCGGCATAAGAGCTTTGATTCTGGTGTCATCAGAGGACTTAGAAGCTGATCAGATAAAAAAAAAAAAAAACACACACACCCTTTTGACCAGTTCAAAAGGTAACATGATGTATGTGATGTGGGGTGGGGTGGGGCGGGGGGTATTGTGTGGACTGGCAACTTTCTCATTGATATATATATATATATATATATATATATATATACATAGAGCGACAAACAGATATTGCTAAGAATATTTTTTAAGAATCAAGTCAGAGACATTTCCAAAAGGGATACTGAATGGAAAGCTCCAATCGGAGGAAGCAAGAGTTTTGCTAATAACAAATTCATGATCATTGAGGTTTGAAGCACCAAAATAATCTTAAGAACTTAATTTATGAGTTTAAGGGTATGAAGTAATCAAGCTAAACGTTGTCACATTGAAGTTGCTGTTAAGTTGAGATAAGCAAATTATAATGCTCTCAGGGGACACCTTGAGAAGAACTTACGATATAAAGCACATAGTATGTGAGCAAAAATCAGTTCAAAACTTAATGCTATCATGATCTGATATGATTATTAAAGAAAGATCAAGCCTATATGTTAAGGGAACGACATTACTTTTTGATTAAAACGAAGTGTTTAAAAATGAATGGTTGTTTATCTAAGGAATTTTAAAAAATTTTGCCGCAGTAAGATTTACACTTTGTAGGTTCCTCAATTCCCCAAATCAACATCCTAAGTTGGGCATTAAGCTATAGCGTGAAACTTAATGTTCAACTTTAGATTAGTGTTTGTTTTTAAAACATCCATGGATGCCTGAAGTGATATTCTGCACTGACAGCACCCTATGAGATAAGTATAAATTACTCTTTTATAGCATTATGTAACTGTCTGCTTGTAAGATGGTTCATAAAATCAACTTTTAACTTTATGTGTGCTCTCCCAACTCTTTTGCACTATTACATGACAATATTTGGCTACAGAAGTTGTATTTATAATCTTTATGTATGCCCCAAATGTCATATCACATGCAGCGCAATCCATTACAAAACAGACATTTATTACTCTCTCGTAAATCCTAATGTTTCCCCTGGTTTAGTCAAGTGTAGCCAGAGGCAAGTGGTTCCTTCTCACTGATCCGATCCACTTATTGGTTCATTTAGGAGGAGCAGGGCACAATGATCTGGATTTGTTAATTTGCTGCACAGTTGATTTTACATTGCCTTTCTTTTAATCAGCATCACAATCGTTCATTTGCCATTTACACCAGAAATGTGTGTTCATCTGAAGGTAGCAATAAACACACAGTATGCAGTCAACAAAGAATGTAATTGTAAATCCTGGATATTGAACATGATTTTATTATTATTCAAAGGGATTTGTATTTGAAATTTTCAAGCACACACACATCATTGTATTAGCAACAATTACAGTAACAGTTATATTATGAAACAGGCACCACTTTAGAATACTGCTGTTCTGTCATTAGCGAATAACCACACAGGAACAAATAAGTAACACACTATTAACAAACTAACAACTAACAAGAAACTTATGATTTACAAATTAGCAAGTAATAGCGCCCAGTCGAATGTGGTAGGTCACTATTAGCTAATCAGTAACTATTTTTTTTTTCATGCCTCTGAGGAGACTTCTATGAACTGCCACAGGTTCATAATTAATCTGAATAATGCATAATGTATAATTCACTCTAAAGTGAAGTGTATGGTAGCCCACTAGTAATGATGCTTTTGAGGTTGAATGAGATAATGAATATAAGGATTAATCAAACAATTAAATACATTATATTTTATTAATTCTACTTTTAAACTTATTTGATATCAAACTAACAAACTCATGTTGATGGGTAAAGCTAACAGTTGATTAAAACATGTAAATCATGTAATTACTTCCATGCTCTCTTTGTTTTTGTTTTTTTTGTGATGTCAGTAATTTTTTTATTGTATTATAATACGTTGATAATTTAACATGTTATGTGTGTTTGTGTTACGCATCTACGGTGGAAACAAATTTCCTCTCAAGGACAAATACAAATCTATGTAGTTTCAAAACAGTTTGCTGTTGTTTTGGTGACACTTTTTTTTTATGGTCCCCTTTAGAAATTCTGCTGACAATAAGTATCATTAAACCTATGTCAACTAACTCTCATTAGAGTAGTTCAGAATTAAGCCATATAATGGTATTTGTTTCTCATGTGGATACCTGTAAAAATAAATGTGCATGGCTCTTCAGTGTTAAAACTCATGCATTCGGATGTCGATGTATTCCTGGTGGAGGAGGGAGCGAAACCAGGAACGCGCAGCACACATGGTCAGTTGCATGATCGTCTGTTGTAGGCTAAACAAAAATGTCATATGCTTGAATTAATAAGAATAAAAGGTAACGCTTTAGATTACAGCCCGGAAAGTACTGTGTAATTAAGAGGAATTTACAGAGTAACTATCGGTAATTATAGTGTATAGGGGTGTAACGATTCATCGACTACATCGATGAATCGATTTATATTCCTATGATCCAACTACATCGATCTGTGCTCAGAAAGTTGGCCTTCCGGACGACATATATCGATCTAACATCGTTTTAAAAGGTAATCAATCGATTTGATCGATACTAGGAAATAACGCATTGGATTTAAACAGGTCAGACTTTATATGGATGTTTTTTCTTAGCACGTTTAATGATAAAGGCGTTAAACGTTACTCGATTCAGTCATTCATTCGTGACAAGACAAAAAAGATCGCGTTGACTGTGACACACACACACAGAGAAAGACTTGCGCCAGTATCGTGCGTACGCACAAGACAGCACGCCAGAATACAGTTCTCTTTCGCGCTTGAACGAACAATAACACACAATTATGCCAAAATGTCTTTTTGTCGAGTATCTTAACACAAGAGCAGTCTTACGATGGCCGTAAAGAGTTGTGACTCATGAGAGAATGAGGCGCGTGTGTGATCCGCGTCTCTGTCAGACTCAGGAGCGGCGTTGGTCTTAAAGGGACAGTACACAGTAGCCACTAATTATCTCCGTCGTTAAAGTTAATCAAAGAACAAAAGGAACAGAGAAAAACACTCAATGCTCTTGACTAAATAACTTTTGTAACTTTAATAAGGATTATTCTATAATTTATAATGTTTGCAGTGCAGACTGTTGAACTTAATTCAATGTCTGTATGTCCTACCTGTTAGACAGGAATGTCCAGACATTTTTGTCCAGACATCAATGGTTTATTGATCATTATAGGTGTTATCAATCATTTAGTTGTTGTTGCAAGTTTGAGTTAAGAAATAGCCTACACATTTCAGCATTATCACTAATTGTGTGCATTTTCCTTGAGAACCAAGCAACTTCACTCATGAAATCATTTTTTTATTATATCGCAATTGCATATCGCAATCGCAATTTTGACCTCAATAATCGCAATATGACATTTTCCCCAAATCGTGCAGCCCTAGTTTATATCTATATTTAATTGATACCTGATTGATTCCCTTACAAACAACATGAATCTAGGAAACTTTACCCGCACTGTCCAGTATCCAGGTATTTATTTCAGTCACACTGGTTGAATTTTTGGCTAAAAAGTTACTGAATCGATTTCAAGTCACTGAATCGTTTCGGATCGTATCGTTCTAAATGAACCAATATCGTCCTTGAATCGTATCGACAACCACGAATCGTGATACGAATCGAATCGTTGTTAAAACGAATCGTTACACCCCTAATAGTGTACCTATAAAGTACTTGCATGTAAGTATAAGGGAACAATATGTTAAGTTTGGGGAATAAAGGGGTAACAACCAGGAGAATTAAAAAATATCTATACTGTAAATATTATAGAACTAAGGGGTACTTATTCTACTAATATGATACAACAATCTTACATTTGGGAGCAATTTAGCAAGAACATACACTGCGTACCTTTTTGTAATAATTGTGTACCAAGGCAATACATACTGTAGCCTATAGGCTTTTTAAAAATGACAGGGTACATATCTATGCATTTATACTTTTATTTAATTTTTTTGATAGCAAAAGTGCAGATGTTTAAGTTTGGGCTAACATGTTTCAAGGCAAGAAAAGCTAAGACTATTGCAATTTTTTAAAATACTGGGAAATATATCTTGTTTCATGTGGTTACAGGGTAGGCCTAAGTGGTGCTTGTATAATAAATAAAGGTTTCAGAGTCAGTGATATAAGATTGTGTATGCATTTTTATTGTACTTACCCTGTAACTACATGGAACAAGAGGGTAACAAAACAAGAGTATCTTTCCCCAATATTTAAGCAAAAGTTTAAATAGTTTTCGTTTTCAGTGCACTTTTGTTAAAAAGATTACATTTTAAAAATTACAGGGTACATATCTATTTATAAAGCCTATACAGTATGTACTGGTTCACCATTATTTCAAAAAGGTACATACAGTGTATGTTCTTGCTAAATTGATCACAAATGTAAGATTGTGATATCATAATAGTAGAATAAGTACCCCTTAGTTCTATAATACTCACAATATTAATATTTTTTTAATTCTCCTGGTTGTTCCCCCTTTGTTCCCCAAACTTAAAATATTGTTCCCTTATACTTATATTGTAAGTACGTTACACTATAATTACCGAAGGTTACGCTGTAAAATTGCTTTAATTACCCAGTACTTTCCGGGCTGTAATCTAAAGCGTTACCGAATAAAATTCATATTTACTTTAATAATAGAGAATGATATCATATTTATTATTTATTTAAAAATAGGAAGATAGATGCGCTATAGTTAAAATGGTCTTGTATTTTATCTCAAAATGATGGTTGTCATTTAAAAAAAAATTGGAAATTAGTGGAAATAAGCAACGCATTCTCATCCTTTGGCGTCATATAGGTGACGCCTGACAAAACGTCGAAATACTACGCACATGGCACCCTTTAGCGTGAATATAACAAGCGAAGTGATGGGTAGGTTTAGGTGTGTTGTAGGGTCTGCGTCTCATATTCACGCTAAAGGATGCCAGTCAACTTTATGACGCCTTGGGTTCGCGTGTTATATTCACGCTAAAGGGTGCCATGTGCGTAGTATTTCGACGTTTTGTCATATAGCGTCACCTATATGACGCCAAAGGATGAGAACGGGCTGAAATAAGTTAATAAAGCCTCTTATTTACATGAGAAACAAAGCTGTTTGGTTTATAATTTTTAATGTATATAAATTCTGCCATAATTACAGTCCATTTCAAATGTGTAATGTCAAATGTTCAAATGGGTGCTTTTCTTCTCTTTCTCCTTTGAGCAGTGATATTAAATAATATTATTGTTTTTCCAGCATTTTAGCAATAAAAGTGTAGGCTAGATCTTTAGAGTGCATTCAAAGTAAATGTGGAAAGGTAATAAAAGTTGAAAATAAAGTGTTGAAAATACCTCCCCATGAAAAACAGTTACCATTCAAATAAGGCTTTAGTAGACTTCTAGGGGTAGGGCTAGGGCTATTAGAATAAGGGGTTAGTAGAATAAGTTGACTTATAGTCAGTACCCAGCAAGCAATATTGCGTTGAAAAGACGTCTAATAGCCGTACAAACACGCCTATAGGCTAAAACAAGACAACATTTGGGCTGTCAGTGAAAATTTAATAGACATCTAAACCACAGCCCAAGAATATATAGTCATCAATTAGATAACAAAGAAATGAAATGAGTTTAGAAATGAAACCAAACACCTTGTAATCACTGTTTACTTGCTTACATGATGGAATATCATACATATCGCACATTATTTTAGCAAATCCGACGTGACCAAATTCAAGGTTATTTTGGCTAGAAGTGGGTTACTCATAGCGGGACTATATTGGGTGTATAGTTAACCTAGATTGTGAAATGACGGCTATTGCTATTGTAGGCAGATATTAAGCAGTATACTAAAACTCTTATGATAGTGAGTTGACATGAAGGTGAAATATTACTTAAAGTCAAAAGATTGTCTAAAGGGCTCCATCAAAATAAAGTGTCACTGTTGTTTTTTCAATCATAAACAAAAGGACAAAGGCTAAAGAATTTATTTGTGTGAGCAACAGCCTAAAATGTCAGTTCACTTTTAAAAAGAATGGCACCTTACAGTCATCATGGTGAACTGTATGGTTATCTGGTTTGTTAGCTACCATTGTTTGGATTATTCAGATGGAATTCATCGATGAAGGTTTTTTATCAAATCATTCCAGTCAAATGTTATTCTGCAACACAACAATGTGTTTATCCTTCTGTTGTTGAAGATATCAGCACACATCCAAACTGCTTTATCAGTTATGGCATTCCAACGCATTCTCATCCTTTGGCGTCATATAGGTGACGCCTGACAAAACGTCGAAATACTACGCACATGGCACCCTTTAGCGTGAATATAACACGCGAAGTGATGGGTAGGTTTAGGTGTGTTGTAGGGTCTGCGTCTTATATTCACGCTAAAGGATGCCAGTCAACTTTATGACGCCTTGGGTTCGCGTGTTATATTCACGCTAAAGGGTGCCATGTGCGTAGTATTTCAACGTTTTGTCATATGGCGTCACCTATATGACGCCAAAGGATGAGAACGGGCTGGGCATTCTGATGCCCAGTGTGTGGAAACAGCCTCACTCTGGACTGTTGGTCGAGTAGATCAGTCGACTGTGATCAGCAGTGTGGAAAAGAAGCTAATAAATGAGCCGGCTCAAGGAGCCATTGATCCCACACACCACGACTTATTTTCACATTAATTACATTAAGCACAGCTTGGCAGTTCAACACTGTGGGAGGCAAACAGCTCTCATCTGGTACATCTTCATCATCAGCCTCTCACAGGTAAGAGTGTGCTGGTGTGGAACCAACTGCTCTGTGGGCTGTGATATAGAGCTGGCAGACAGCTGTAGTCGGGCCTATATAGTTGTGCCTGACATGGATCTCTCTTAAATACTGTACGTGATTACAAATCTATTTCTATTTTAGTATCTCAAAATAAGAGGAGACGGAACTACTGTCCCAAAAACAGAGAAAGTAGAAAGGTAGAGCTAAAAATTAACAATTCCTTGCTTTGTTTTATCAGTTTGGCTTGTCTGTGTACATTGTCATTCACTTGAATGAAAAACACAAGAATGGGCATTCTGCGTAAGATCTCATTTTGTGTTTCACAGAAAAGAAAACACAATAGGGTTGAGATTACAAAAGCGAGAGTAAATTATAACAAAGGTTTAATTTTGGAGTGAATATTCCTTTAAAGTCCAAGCCAATGAACATCAGAAAACACATTTAAAAGTGCATCTATTAAAGATTCCTAATTTTGTTTTCGAGGTATACTACAATAGGTTTACATACATAAGAGTTAAAAAAAATAAAATAAAAAAAATTCTCATAATATACATTGCAGCATCATCTCTTTTCTCACAGTGTCTGAAAAAGGACAGATCAATGATTCAATCTCTCTAAACCAGGGGTCTCGAACTCAACTTAACTGGGGGCCGCTGGAGGTATGGGTCAGGCTGGGCCGCATCAAGTATTCCACAAAAAAATAGTATTCAAGTATTCCAAAAAAGGAGCACAACTGATCCAACCTTCTCAATCTTTATTATTAACGTTTCTTCTGAACTGTTCCTCTGGATTTGAACATTCCTTTCTGTACATGATTGGTTCTTCATGAGCTGTCCTTCTGACAGTTGAAGTTCATTTTAAAAACGTTCTTTGTCTTTTCCTTATAACACATCTTTGTGATACTTATATTTGCCAGTAATGTCGTATATAATGCCAGTACTGAGATCAATAGAATACAGTATAGTTCCTTAATCTTGAGGGGAAAAGCCTGATGTTAAACTTGAAGGAGAATAAAGTGCAAGAGCAGTTTACATTTTAAATTTTCATTTCATTTTTTTTTCTCTGTATATGGCATTATTTATGGTCTATCATTGTACTGACGGATTTCAGATAAACCAGAACCTAAATGGCGCATGAAAAAAACAACAACAAAAAAACAAAGACTCGATCTTGATCAGAAAAGGCTTAAAAACGAATCAGACTTTATGCTGAAAGTCGTAAACGTATATAGACGTTTGGCTGCATGAAACTACTGGACTGGTAACTATTTGAACCCGTATTCTCAGGAGAGCTGTCCCTGTGGCTAATGTGCAACTTTAAATAAATATGCTTGCCAAATGACTACTTAAATGATTAGTGATTTTGGTAATCGGGCAGCAATATAAATTAATCATAGTTTGTGTGAAAAAAGTGATTGAGGTGTAAATAGATACAAACACAAACACATACTTGAATAAAACAACAAGATGCAGCTCATAAGAGCTTGATGTTAGCGCCACTGGTTGGAGATGCATGGAGTTCATACAAAGTTCATTTATAACTTTCCTGCGTTAAAAACAGTCGATAAAGAAATGTGCATAAAGGGACAGAGTCAGTTCAATAAATGTGTTTCAATATCAACAAGTAGGATTTCTCCAGTTGCAAATGTTTTAATGAGCAATACATTCTGTGTGGGGTGTATGGCAAATGTGGCTTTAAATGGAAGATGCAGACACAGCCTTCATGAACAGAGTCATTTCTCTTCCTTATTGCTTTGGGTTTTCATTATAAAAATGCTGCTTCACCCCATTAGCCATTTGGCACAATCATGAGCCTGTGTTTGCAGTGACAAAAAAGCTTTTAACAACGACACATAGTTCATTTCGGTGTATTATGTTTGTCTTTATCAGACTAATGAATGTTGTCTACAAAAGGAAAACAAATACAGCATGTCTATTGACTCAATAGTGTGCAAATTAATTTAAAAGATGAAAATATTTTTACTCTGTAGCGCAAACTGAGCATGTAATTCATTGAATATGATCAGAATGGAAGTGACATCGTTTAGACCTTTTACAGCAATGGCGGGAAGACAAGTAAATAAACTCTTATTTAGTCCAAAAATAGCTGGGACAGTTTAATTTAGGCCAAATTTGTAAGCCTGTTTTTTTATCTATTTTTAATTGAAATTTTGTTTGTCTATTTTGCTGTTTTTTTTAATGAAAATATTAAAAAAATTACATTGCACATAACCACAGATGCGGCATCGGTTGACGTCCACTATGACACTTATATGAGATAAAACTAACGAATCTTGCATACTGACGCCTATTGAAGTTCGCGAATCACCAAGACACCCTAAGCATTGTAGCAGTGTAGCAAGTGTTTTATTTCCCTGTGTCCATTTGTGTGCAATACACTCTATGTGCTCAGTCTGGCGGTAAGAGGTGTGTATATCTTGCATTGATAGTGTAATGGTATTCTCTGGAGAGCTGTGTGTCAAGCTTTTGGAATGAAGGTCGAATTCCCCGCCTCCCAAAACAACAAGGCAAAGTCACAAATGAAATGAGATCTGACAATCTTTCTGCATAACAACCTAATGTGTCAGTTGTCGTAGCCCTGCTCGATGTCCACCATGTTTTAGAAAGTACAAGCTCAGCACTATAAACTGCTGTTCCATGTGTCAAATGCCATATCAGCTGTGCTTCCTGAATTCCAGGACAAATGAGTTTTTGGACTACAAAGCTCAGAAGTCCTGGATGTTTGACATTGGGAAATTACAACGATGTTAAAATGCGTAAAGAGGTTTAAATAAATAAATATTTGCAATTGAATCTAAAAATGTGTTTGGCTTTTGACGCAACCACCATTAGGCTGGAAATGGTTTCAAAACAGCTGACAGAACCAAGTAATAATGTCAATTGATTCATTTCTTTGTTATACATTAATTGCAGCAATTTGTCTGAAGAAAATAAATCAAGTACATCTGAGTAAACCGTTTAAACAGTACATTATTTCCCTTATACTGTGAAAACCGAGGACATTTGAGGTCCACACAAACTGCAAGATCAAGTACACTGTCAATCAAAAGTTTGGACTTGTCTACACATTCGTTTTATTACTATTTTCCACATTTTAGGTAGTAAAGCCATCAAAACTACAACAATTACATACATATACATATGGAAGTATTTGAATTTTGAAGTGAAAAAAGGTTAAGTAACTTACCACAGTAAGTAATTTAGCCTTTGTTAAGGTGCATAATGAATGATTTTTTGACGGTATTGAAGAATTTTATATGTATGTTAATTTTGTCTAACTAATTACAGTCACAGGTGACCTGCGTTCTTTGTATGTTTGGGTGGTTTTGCACTAGTTTATATCAGTTTCCAGTTAGGGTACGTTTGCACGACAACGATATGCTTAAAACGGAGAAGTTTTTCCTTTGAGTTTTCCTCATACGGATCCGTGAAAAGGACCAACAAACGCTGTATTCTGCTGCCAGCCCATTAGATGAAACATTATAGACTGAACATGTAAAACGTATATGTGCATGATGTCATCGTCTTCACAGATATGCGCTTTTGTTGTTTACCTGGAGACCGTATTCAAAATCTTGCACTTTGAAACCGGTTTTCAAAAGTTTGCGTTTTCAGGCACCCAAAATGCTGTTGTTCTGTAAATGAACGGCCAAAACGTATAAAAAGTTTTACGTTTTTCGTTGAAAACGGTATCGTGTAAACAGCCCCTTAGTTACCTTATTCATTGTTTGATTATCGTTTGCACCTGATGTTCATTTGGTTAATCAGGTTGGTCTGTATTTAAGCTCTGCGTTTCTTTCAGTTCATAAGTTAAGCTGATTGTTCTGTTCATGCTCATTGTTTTTTGAGTTCTACGTAAATAAGCTAATACTTATTGCGTTTAGATCCATTTATTCATCTTTATTTTCAACCACTGGTGACAATTATGTTCACTCAAGTCTTTCAAAACATACATTCAATATGTAATACCATCATACCATGAGTTCTCATCTGCACTTTAACCCATTTAATTCACCAAATGCTGAATCCAAATTTAAAGAAACATAGTGTTTCACACAACATAAAATTGGGAAATGGGTGAAGTGGGGTGAGAACAAAGCTGGAGGAAAAAAGACAATAGAATCAAAACCCTGGTAAGCAAACATGACTAATGTCTTAGGAGGATTCAAGTACATCTTTTAGAGATAACATTTAAGAGTTGATTTAAGAATGCTCATGCATTGATGAAAGAAAAGATGTCACTGTCTTGCGACCAAAGATAGCCTGTGATGAGTATCAGAAATTTAGCATGATCATCTCACAGTGTGTTTGCTGCTACGACTTGCGTCTACTGACTAGCCAATACAAATGCAACATGAAATGGCATATTGATCAACACATCATGGCGCTAAAACTTAAAACTATTACCTCAAGCTCCATTTGCAAAATTGGCATGTCAAGTTGTCCTCTTTTTCCTAGCCATGACCTCGTCCATAATCTTCTCTTTCACATTATATGGTCAAGTGAACTCATGAATGTTATCTAAGTGTCATTGTGCTGCTATGTGGAAGCTAAGATATTCTGAATGTTTTTTTTAGTATCTTGCAATGTGGTTGCTATACTGTAGGTAGTCACTTACTAGTCCAAGTCCAAACTATATTAATTTAGAATCTTTCAGCCTACTTGTGTTGGACACATGCCTTTCATAGTATTTTAGAGACTACCTCAGATATTATCGATATGCTGATTTGGAAACAACCCACAGACAAGTAAAATACACAACAACAATGCGATAAGCCCTGTGGAGGTCTTGAGGTCCAAGTTCTAACCAATGGAAATACCCCTCCTTTCTAAACTATGGCATTTTGTGAAGAAAAGCAAGCGTTCCTGAGACTAATCAAGATTGAGTAAGAGGTCACAGACCTTCCCACAGGCATTCAGTCACTAATTCCGATAACCCTCAGTCTTACCCATGTCCATCAAATCCTGCGCTTTAATCACCAACAACAATGAAAACCTCTGGGCAGAAAAAAAGGTCACTGTACAGACTTAAGGTCTACGCGGAAAGTGTTTTCCCAGACAGCAGTGTTGAGTAGTTAGAGGCTAATTATATGAGCCAGCTCCTACTTTTCTATTCTTTCTCTCGTGTCTCACTGCACTGGTAACTTATTTATTTCCCAACAGTCACAAGGTCAGTTTTTTAAAAAATGTACACACAAATGCTGAAGGAAAAAAAACGCATGAAACTGATGAATGTGGCAAATGTCTTTAGAAAACTGAGTTTGATTACAAGGTGAACGGTGTCGAGGTTATATCTTGACTTTGTAAACAATCAGTCCCAGCAGCAGGGGTTGGACGGGTTAATGGCACTCAGTTTGGGATCATTATAGCCATTGATTCTCCAACGTACTAAAGAAAGCTTACCACTTCTGAAGGGAAAATTACAGTCCTGTTGTGATAAATGGAAACATGGTGGAAAAGAATGAGGCTTGATGTATGGGTTGCATTCACATTTTAAACATCTCTTGCTGGTGAAGCAATGCTTCACAGTGCACCACAATGGAGCCTGGATCAACGATACCTCAGCAATAGTAACCCCTTGGCCTGAGGATGGAAAAGAGGTTAACGTTCCAGCCTTGGTTGAAGAACAAGATTAGTAGTTCATCTCCAACCCTAAACTAGCAATGTTATGACTATCAGATAGTATGAAGGATTTTACAGAAAATGTAATTCATTACTAAAACTACCACAGATATCAAGAATCAGCATATGAATCTCAACAATGGTGACCATTAAAAACTATTGTTTTTTTATAAACTTAAATGAATTGAGGTAATCGGTGTCCTCAAATGAAATGAGTTAGCTTAATTTGTTGGGTTTTACAGTGTATTTATACACAGAATGAATTAACACTCATACGGTTATTTAAATCTGTCTTTAGAATGTGCATGTAAGTAAATAATCTAAACATCTCAAATGTGCCATTAAGCATGTAGTTCCACTTCCATTAACTTTAATTATTGCTGAATAATTTATTTTTCTGCATATTATTAATATAATAATATTAATGTAGCAGTGTCATTCTATTTCTCACATATTCTACTAGTGTTGTCAAAAAACTCGGTACTTCGGTACCAAGTCGGTACTAAAAAAATTAAACGGTTACGGCCCCAGCTTTTCTAGGTACCGAGTACCGGGTTAATCCGGTTCTTGATGCGCTGTCGGAAAGATGCAGAGGTGCGTACTCTTCATAAAAACACTCTGAGACACGGCGACCGGCGCTGCTAATGCGGTGGCTTTGAATCCACTTGTTGACAAGAAAGGAGGAAAGAGCCACATATGGATATATTTTGAATTAGGCTAATGATGTCACGTTGCCATAAAGGGCCGTTCACACGTTTACATAGCGCGTTTTTTGTGTGTGCAAATTTCAAATGTAGGCGCGCGGCAAGCGCGCTCATAATAGAAGAGACGTGCGAGCTCGTCTTTCCAGGCTCGCCGCCGTTCATGGTTGCATAGCGGAGACACGGGAAAGCAAGCGCTTGTGGAAAGGAGAAAGCGGTGCGATGCGCTCTCCATGATGACGAGGAAGTATCAGAATGAATCAGCTACAGGGTTCTCAAGCTTTGAAGACAGGCAAGAGTGACATTTTTGGATTAAATAAAAGTACAGTTAAGTCAAATAAAACATGTTTTATCTCCTGTATAGTTTGGTAACACTACAATAAGACACCATTCATTAATATTACTTAATGCAACATCAACACATTGAGTGAACAATATATTTTTACAACATTAATTAATGTTTGTGAATGTTATTTAATACAAACACTTGATTGTTCATGTTTGTTCACTTCATTAATTGTGCATTAAATAATGTTAACAGATAAAACTTTTGATTTTAAAAATATATTAGTACATTTTTAAGTTAACCCCATGGAGAATAATTGCTACAGTATATAACTGTTGTTTATTGTTAGGTAATTTTATCTAATGTTATCTAACAAATAATCTTATTGTAAATTGTTTTTAATACTACAGTTTCCATCTTTGTAACCGTGATATACACTTTAATATGTGTAAATTTAATCTAAATTAAGCTTTGGTACCGAAATTGGTACCGAGAACCGTGGATTTTCACTGGTATTGGTACCGAATACTGATATTTTGGTACCGTGACAACACTATATTCTACTAAACAATAACAGAAGACGAGAAGTTTTTAACAGTTAGTTAACATCAGTATCATTATGTATCATGCACTGACAATGGCAGTATTTGTTCAAGGTTATTGTAAGCTCATAACATTGGTTTACAAAATGTTGATATTAACAACCTACACTATGTAACAGTTATGTTCTGTTTTATGGTCATTGTGTTCTGTACGGAACACGTTATACGCACGTGCATGACGTTACCGTTTTCATGTTTTTGTAGTTTACGCGGAGGCGATACCGGTGTCGTTTTCAAAAACATGCACTTTAAAAACCCGTTTTCAAAAGCTTGCATTTTCAGGCCACCAAAACGGCACTGTTGTGTAAATGACCTGCAAAAACACATACAGTAAAACGTTTTTGGTTTTTAGTTGAAAATGGTGTTGTGAAAAAGGCCTCTTAATAGAGGTTCTTTATGGATATTGATGGTTCCATGAAGAACATCCATGGAAACGTTCCATTCTACAAAATGTTCTTCATTGCGGAAAACAGTTCTTTAGATTATTCATATTTTCTAGAAAGAAAAGTGTTTTTCTTTACTGTTCACTGAAAGGTTCTTTGGGGAACCAAAAGTAGTAATACAATGGCACAGCTGTGAAAATCCTCATTTAGAACTTTGGTTTTTAAGAGTGTATGTAATCAATAATCATACTATTCCAGACTAAAAACGGACAAAGGTATATCATGAACATATTGAAGCATGGCATGAAAATTCGTTCATTATGCAAAAAGCTGCATATTCCAAGTTATTTGCGATGTGCTCGCAATATGTTTACATTTAAATGCATTTCTTTCGCAATCAGTTTGCACAAAAGAAACACGAACTAGGCAAAATGGCCTCAAATGATCCATATAAAATGGAGATTAACAGAAAATCCACATCATTAATGAATTTGCCCTCTGTTTATACCATCAAAACATATCTCTGTCTGAGATCACCACACAGACTGTATGACACTAGATGACTAATCAGTCAGCTTTAATTTCTTCTGAGCAGATAATGGCCAGAGAGACCCGCTGCCCTCATCAATCACGCTGTCATCCCGCCTCGGTCTCAATTGTCTGTGTTAATTAGTTCCCTGTGAGGACAGTTTGGTGCAGGAAAGCGCTGCGGCATTACTGTGTTGATCACCTATCGGGTCAAATCAGAACATTTTTATGAGGAGCTGACGAAAGTACACATGATAGCTGCCACGTAGTTACGTAACGTACGCCATGGCTGGACTGCAAATGAAAGCCGCAACATGACGAGACTACTTTGCTTTCATTATAATCAATAATGCCTTTTTATGCTATGAAAAATAATTAAAACATCTGTTTTCTGGTTTCCCTCTTCAATCCAATTTCTTTTTAATTTGTAAAAACATTATTGGTGAGCACTCATTATTATAAATAGCGGGGGGTTTTTTTGTTTTTTGTTTTTTACAAAAACCCCATGGTTTCTGTGTTTTAGTGGTTTTGTAACATAATTAGGCTAAAATGGCCAACTTCATATGTCTCCCCCAAAAACTTGTACCATATGTGGATAGAGAATACATTAATGGTGGTAGATAAGAACAGATGTGCTTTTGTCGCTGCTGGGCCAAATCAGACGTTTTTTTTTTGCGTTGAAAAAAGCAGATGGTTCCTGAATGAAGCCATTGCAACATTGCTAATGTTACTAGGGAACATGTTTCTTCAAATACTAGCCCATATGTGCAACTTAAATTCAAATTATAGAAGGTTTGGCTGGATAATTTAAGAGAAATATTGGGATATCAATCATGCATTATTGAGGTTTTGGCCCTATTTGCTGTTTTTGTTACAGAGTCGAGTTCTACAATATTTATAACGGTGGCAATATTTAGATTTTAAATTTCATCAATAAAAAATTAGAATTATGAGCAAGTAGATGTGACTCTCGCAATTGATAATTAAACGTGTGCCACATGGTTCTTTGATTTTTTTGACAGAGGGTTTTTTGGTCTCATTTTCATATCAATGTGTTTTAATTTCACATTAGTTTTCTGCATATTGTTTATTTAGGCAGAATTGTTAGTTGCTTGATATCAATTAAAGTATACAGGCATCATTTCATAGTAATATACTTCTTAGTTAATAATTGTATTGAGTTATATTTCATTAATTGTAATTAATTGTATTTTATTATTTTGAATGAATTATTAACATTTTGTTTTATTATATTAACTATATTTATTATAATTTATAAAAAAAATGTTTTCATTATTTTTTGTATAATTTTATCAGCATTTAGAATGTTTTTACTTGGGCAGTCCATCCTGGTGCTGTTTTATCCTTGTCTGCTTGACATCGTGTGAATGAACAAATCGTCATGTATTGGAGGAAAGGTGTTGTAAGGTGTTCATTGAGCAGATGCTTTTATCCAAAGTGACTTTCAGTACACAATTTATAAGGGCAATCCCTCTGGAGCAAGCTGGAGTTAAGTGCCTCACTCAAGGGCTCAATGGTGATGCCTTTTGGTTTGCTCCTAATGGGGTTCAAACAAGCTCTGAGCTTTAGCCATTACATCACATTCCCAAAGAGTTTTGGAGAATATTTGCAGAGCATTAAATCCACAGAGACCCAAGAAACAAATTGTAATTGATGTTTTTTCATTCAAAAATGTACCTTACTACAATGGTTGTACCTCTATAGCATCCCTTGGTTAAAGGGTTACTTCACCACTGTCAAAATGGGCTTTCAATAATACTTGGCTGCCTATAAAATGTTTTTTTTTTTTGTTTTTTAATGGGCATGTTTGCAGTCCAAGGCCACTCCCACCAGTCTGCTATGGATAAGCTTACTAGAGTAAAATACCGCCTTGCTTTAGTAGGAAATACTTCTTAGTAAACCTTTAGTCATAATGGCATTGACTTTGTTCCCAATGCAATAATTCAAAGAGTACATGTTTAGCATGAGTGAGTTACTGTCGTTGTTTTCAGTGCAGTGCGTTGTAGGCAGTGGCAAAAGGCAAAGTGCTAAAGGAAAAAGTGAAAAACCTGTGTTTGTAGTCAACATTTCAAACTGGATGGCCATGAACACAGTGTTTTAGGCCAAACAGAGGGGGAAAACTGAAAGAAACTGCTGTTTTCACGAAAGCCCTGGAGCTGTCAAAAGACTTTTGCTGACAAATAAGCATGAATTTCTTGGTCCATAGCAGAGAGAGAGAGAGAGAGAGAGAGAGAGAGAGAGAGAGAGAGAGAGAGAGAGAGAGAGAGAGAGAGAGAGAGAGAGAGAGAGAGAGAGAGAGAGAGAGAGAGAGAGAGAGAGAGAGAGAGAGAGAGAGAGAGAGAGAGAAAGAAAACATTGTTAATTTGCATAAACTTGCACTTTGAGTGGTTTACTCAAGGACACAGCAAAAGGGCTTGCAATTGGGTCTACCAACCCAGAAGATAAACCACTACACCCTCTATATAGTGACACATTCAGAAAAGAGAAAACACTTGAAAAGCTAATCTGCTTTGAGTCTATTAGAATGCCTCAGAGCTGTAAATATACTGTTGGCTTTCACCATCTCTTATGCGTTAAAAATGTCATTTGGATTAAATTGTTCTCAACAGAAAGTTCAAAACTAATGTATGAGAATAAGCTGCCTCTAGCATGAAATCACAACCTACACAACTAAACTGAATGTTTACATAACTAATCAAAGAAAAAAAACTTGTTTTATGAGTGCTCTTGAATCTTTTAATGGAGTTATGATGGAGTTTAATGTCAACCGTTTGAGTGAGTGCCTGGAGACTTCACACAACAGCTGTGAAATGCCAATCACTGCTTGTAATGTCAACAGGTCCATTTTCTTCTCAATGTCTTGTTTCATGAATTATTAATTTGTCATTATTTGCCCATGTATTTTCTAATGAATCCACTCAGCTGGTGAATAATAGAATATTTTATTTATTTTACCTGAGAGATGAAAATGACGGTGAGAGTTTGACATTTGTTTGAGAGTTGTGTTCTAAATTTTGGACCTCGGCATGTTGATTTGTAAAAGCTTTCAGTTGTTCCGATGTCATTGATCCAATAAAAAGAGAGAAAAAAAAAACATTATCATCCTGACTAATTAATTGCATCTATATCAGTCTTAAAATAACCCCAATACATGTTTCCCTGAAAATAGACAGTCATAGTTTAATTGCGGCCATGAATTATTCAATCTCGTCAAGTCACTTCGTCCAAATATATTTTCAACAAAGCTTCATTTGCAAGAGTTATTTTCAGCCTTCTTGTGTTTTCAGTAGTGTAATGGTATTATTTTTGGACTATGGAACGTCTATCAGAAAAAAAAATTATAATAATCATGAGCTCTACTTCTGATAAGAGATCAATTATTTGATAATTCCAAAATATTCCAGAGGATCTTTGTTTCTCACTCTCTTTCAGTCACTTGTCTTAGTCTTGCTCTTTTAATTTGCAGAAATGTTTCAAAGCAGCTATAAATGCCTAAAAGCCCCTTTTAAAAGCACAGAACAATAGTCTAATCTTATGATCTGTCTTACATCAATGCATTGACACAATCACACAAATGAACCAGCACTGTGTGATGAGTCACACCTAGAAGGAATTCTGGAATTCTACAATATTATTAGGCTATCGTTGATTTCAGGACATGCAGCCCTGATTGGTTGGCCGGTTCTCGGCTAGGTAAAGCCACAAAGGTGGTCCACCAATAGTCAAAAGTCTGGCTGAATCCTTCATTGGCACGCAAGGAGAGGAGACAACTGAGGCACTGTTTAAGATCTAAACTCTAACTTGAACTGAACATTTGAAACAACATGCTGAAAAGTGCTCTGCTCACACATTGTTTAAAACCTCACTATTTTAACTTACATTTCTTTGGTTATCAAAAATCAATTCCATAAGAAATGTCTTTGATATACGAGTCAGGCAACCCCAAATGAACAGGCTTGACAGGATACTGAACCAGCTAATATTCCGCTACTTAGATCTGGGGGAAAAAATCGAACTCTCCAGTGAAAGGCCTTTCAGCGGCTGACAGTAACAGACACTGAAACTCTCCTGTTCAGAATCTTATGATTATCCTCACCTCAATTGATGACGGTGCTATTTCTTTCTTTCTTTCTTTCTTTCTATCTTTCCTTTTTTTTTAAATAAATGATTACGCTTATATTAAGTACTGTAAGATGAGAAAAGACTGATCACTGTACTCCATTAGCCACTACAATAAAGAAAGAATATTTTAGTTATGCAATCAGTTCCATCACTGGCTTGCCATAAACTCTTGAATAGGTGGATGTACAACTACACTTTAAGTCTGAAATGTGTCTACTATAAGTTGTGTATTTAAAAAAAGAGTGAGAAATAGATAACATCCATCCATCCACCCACCCACCGCTTATCATCTACACTGTATTATAGAACATCTACGCCTATACTCTCTATCTCTTTCTCTCTCTCCTCTCTCTCTCTTTGT
The DNA here is from genome assembly GCA_030578255.1 of Tiaroga cobitis. Lineage (NCBI taxonomy): Eukaryota > Metazoa > Chordata > Actinopteri > Cypriniformes > Leuciscidae > Tiaroga > Tiaroga cobitis. Next base: position 5,879,008 of record CM060591.1, on the reverse strand, counting down.
CTATAAGTTAAGAGTTGTTTATTTATGCATAAATGTCTGTATTATATTTTATTATTAATTGTTATTTACTATAAAAATCTACAAAATGTTATATATAAACTGAATTAACATAACATTTTGTGAACTATATGCAGATCAATAAAATAATACATTTTCTTATTCAGCCTGTAATGTTAAATAAGAATATTGTTGAACATATGCATTTCAAATTCATATTAAAACGAATACATTATTTCAGTTAAGTCAATGCAACTTTGGTATTGCGTTGGGTCGCCACTTGATGTCTAGTCTGAGTCCTGAAGCGAAACCAGGTCTCAAATATTGAAGCACAAAACTTAAGGATAAACAAATTCCAGATAAACAATAAATTATAAAACAGTATTTTTTTTTTTTATTTATTGTTGCTTTTATACAAAAATAATACGTTGTTGTCTGGCTTGGCTGATCAGGAAAGATGAGTGTAACTTATTAACTGTCAATAACTAGCATGTGTATCAATTAAATGTTTGATTTAATTCAATTTTGAATTTTGAATTGTGGAATATATTCCACAGTATGTAGACATCTGGTGAATCAGACATGCAGACAGACACTTGCTCTTTGATCTGTGATGGCCCCATTACAACAAACTGGCACCAGGGAGTGTAAAGATCAGACTGTTCAGTCAGACAGGTTCACTTCAGTGTAACATCCCGAGGGACGGACGCAGACGAGATTAGCAATGCATATTAATACTAATGCACTTTTAGATCAGACAGAATGACAGAGAGAGTTGGAAAGTAGATTGATGTTTAACGATAAAAGTTACTGATTTGAATCCCAGAGATGGTCCATTTTAGTGACAGTGAAGTGGAGGTTAATGAAAGTGTCCACGGGATAATGCCGATAATGCATTCTTAACAGAGATCTCCAATGACAAAGAGTAGATCTATTCAGTTCAAAGAAACCACAAATGGCACAGGGCACATAATAACAAATCAAATTATTCATAATTTAGAAATGTGAAACATGAATAAAGTCACATAAAATATATATAAAAAAGAAAAAATAATAGAAAAATAGAAAAATAGAAAACAAAAACATTACTAATGAAATATGAAATAAGAAATTATAGCATTACTAAAACAATTATATATGTATATATAATACCTACCTATAATTGTTATTTTAGTATAATATAAGAAAGTTATATATAACTAAAATATATATTAAAATAATTATAAAATATAGTATTATATTATTTAATTTTGTTATAATAAAATATATATTTTTAGTTTAATTCTGAAAAATACAAATAGCCTAATCACAAAAAAACAAATATAAAATAATATTACAAATAATGATGATTTGCGTTTCTTGACTTATTTGATGTATTATCCAAAAGTAATGCTTACATAACGCATGTAACTTGTAAAGTTTAAACGCCAAAGTCACTTAGTTCTCATCCCACTCCACCACTCGGTGCCCGTAACAACTGCACTTTGTTGCTTATAAAGGATTTTAGATTCAAGAGGCGAGCAGACACACAGCAAATATCTCATAATTATAAAGATAAATGCTGAATTTACTTCCACAAAATGTTATTTGATCAAATTGTGTCTGCAGGGCTTTGAAACTGAACTGAGAGAGTTTTCAGGGAAGCTCCATTTGTTAGTTTCAACGGTGATCTATAACCGAGTCTGTTTATTTGTTGTATGGTTATAATGTATGTGTTTATGGTACTGAAGGGAAAGCAGTGGTAATAAGATGTTATTGAAACCCTGAGGGGAACTATGTCTCCATATTCTACAGAGTGGAGAACAGCCTATTGCCCTCAGAGTGGACACCATATTACAAACCACTAGCAATAAAACACCTTTAATGTCATAGTAAAGCAGTTATTCTGAAGGACCTATAGAAGATAGCAGACCTTTCTCTATTCAGCTACAAATTTGGATGCACTTGATATCTTTTATAAACACGTTTTGTTATACTGGTTGAAAGTCTCTTAACATCCTGATAGCAATCAATAAAATAAGTGATCTAATTCTTAAAACATATTTAAAACATATATTCTTTGTAAGTCTCAGGACCGAAAAATGTTCGTCCAATCATTGCATTCGGTCCGAATGCAATGATACGATGTCCATACATACGATGCCTGTATATATTTCCATACCTTTGCGCATCATGACATCATACGTCATCAGCACATTCAGTAATGATATGCAGAGTAGACAGACAGTCACAAAGCTCCACAAACAAACAGCAGCCGCCTTTTACAGTTCCCCCTGAACCAAAACAAAGAGCTTATGCTGCGTTCACACCATTCCATAACCGTAATTACGAGATGGCAACCCGTGATGTTCTACCCGGAGCTGTTCATGTCCTCAGACTCAGATTTTTGTGTTTCGATGTCAACACTATCAACACTGAAATGAATCTGCAGCAGTCAGGATGTACAACTAGAGCTCTAAAGGTGGTTTGAATTCATTATTGTTGTAATGTTATATGGTTTGGGAAATGAGGTATCGCTGCCTCTTGTCTCATGACGCTTTGCAGACTCTGCTGTGTTTTGGAGGAGGCGTGTCTTTGAAGACGTTCTGAAGGAAGGGTGGGATCTCATGCTTTCAAAGCTAGCTTGCTATTGCTTAGCTCTCCGAAATTGCATACCTTCAGGACCTGTGGACTTGTGCTTCAAACTAAATATTTGGACATTGACATAATTTTTTTATAGGGAAATGACTCAAAATCATGCAGTCTGCAGGAGCCCATGTTCTAACTTCAAGGCCACATATCTAACGGTTTTCCAGATTATACTGATGCTTACCATACATTTATAAATTGTGCCGGTAAGTTGCAAAATTGTTAAATAATCATGCTGGCGATGCTGGCTTAACATCGTGATGTCTGTAAGCCATCACGATGGACGATGATATCGTCTATCGGCACAACCCTATTACCGGCCTAGCGATCTGAGGTCTTCCTTGGTCGTCCATTCTATCGTAGCGCCGCAGGTATGACTAGCTTCGTTTTCTTTCCATTCGTTTGACTCCATAACTTGGGCTTATGGGGAATGTTTTGTTGTAGAATCCCCGGTGCTGTAGCAGCCCTTCCACCAGCGGAGTGTGCGCCCTGCTATTGGTAATCAGAGCTTGGGGCTTGTGACTTAACGCTGCTAATCATAGGTATGTGGCTACACTGAATGATAAGTGAATGATTACGGTGGCATATGTTTGTAAGTAGACATCCTGTGTATTTCAGGGAGTGCTATTTAGTCGGGGGGGCGGCCGCTGGTTGGCTACATCTACGCCGAACATCTGCTGCTTTGCTTTGTATGTTTTCATGTTACGTGTTGCTCACGGGCTTTCTTCGTCGTACCCGGCTGCCCTTTCCCACGGGATCGACGATTATGGGACCCGGGGCTAGCTCGAGTTAGCGAGTGCCTGGCCTGTTCCATCGTTGCTTGCTGGACTAGAAACTTGCTTTTTTGTCTTTTTCTTTAAGTAGGTTAAGTCCCTTGATGTATTCGTCATTGAAACTGTTGTCTGGAGGCCTTTCCCCCGCTGTTGATATTCAAGGGGATTGGCCCATTGGTTGTGATTGATGTTTTTGTTTGATTCCTTTTTTTGTGTGTTTTAATTTGTCCACACCGACGGGAGACCTTAGAAGTTGCTGATCCTCAGTGTGGCCTGTTTCCCTTCATTTATTATTGTGTATGGTTTATTTTGTTTTGTTCATGTTTGATTGTTTTGATTTATTGTGTAATTGTGAGTTTTTTGTAATATTGCTAACCCTAGTACCATTTCTGGCCGTTAGAACGGGTGGTCTATTAGACATCTGTTTACTGCAATTTTTGTGTGTAGCTTTGTTTAAAGTCTGTTCTTTTGTCTAGGTGCTGAGAACTGCCAGTGGGAGCAGTGGCCCTTGCGGTGGTGGGTCCCTTAGTGTGTGAGCTGTGGCTGCGTGTTCACCAAGTGTGGTCATTTCCCTTGCTGTGTGTGTGTGTAAACCTCGACACGTATGATTGGGGTGTTTTTCATGGATGCTCATTGCTCGAGCTACTAGCCTCCCACTGGTAAGATTCTGCCTGATTTCCCTCCTCTCTTGGGGGTGTATGTGCGTTACGAATAGAGTATAGTGAATATTGTGTGTGTGTCGATTGGGTGTAAGTGTGAAAATAAAGACTCTATTTTTGTACTGGACCACTGTCTCTGGCTGATCCATCAACGAACTTGAGTGCCTGGTTAGAACAAAATGGCAAATTCTTTGGGTGTAAGTCCCATCGTGGCGTAGTCTGCTAACTGCCTGTTATATATATCCATTTTGCCACATTACCATTAATGAAAAAAAAAAAAAAACCTTATGGTTTTAAAGTAATCAAGGACTAAATTTACTTGAGCTAATTTATTTATAATGTATTTTAAATGAATACAAACCACATTTAATACATATCCACAAAAGGCCTGCTTCATTGTCCAAATTCATAACAAAATCTTATTCAACTCACTCAATCACCATTAAACGATTAAGATGTTTCTGTCGTTATTATTAAATAATACAGTTTAAACAATGCAATAAAAAATTTAATAAAAAAATTTACAAAATTATATTCACCTATATATGAATAAATTAGCATCTTAGGAGAGCTAATTAGCATATTTTTTCAAGCTTCCAATGCAATGCTTTTTATAGATTAAAACTAAAATATTGTTTTAATTAATAATAAAAAAAAACTGAACACCATGAAAGGCAATCCTGGCTAAATTGTCCTTCACCCTCTACATGCTCAAACTCAACCATATCTATGTCTGCCTCTCATCATGAATACGTATTCTGAAGCTTAACATGTCATTAATCACATCAACCCAGTCTATGCATCTACTGTGCAACAGCCAACTCATTTCTCTTTTAGAATGAAATGGACTCTTCAGCACTGGTAAGTTTGATTGCTTAGATTGTTTACAGTATGTAAAAGGGCTACTATGCAGAACCTCAAATTAATATTTACATCATTTGAACCACTTGAATTACAAACTGTCCAAATAAAGCGGGTCTGATTCATCTGAGGCCTTGCGTGGCATTTTGTTGCAAAATATTTTATTTAAATGGTTGCTCACCATTTTGACCTTAGCGTTTAGTGTTTTTTCCAGTTTTATTAAAGTACTTAACTGCCTACAAAACGAAATTATACAATAAACTGAGATCATCCAGCTGATGACAGAACTGCTTGAAACTAGAACAATAACTGTTTTAGACTCTCTGATTAGTCAACATTTCTTTAAAAAAAAATGTTTTCTCATCTTAACATCTTGTGGGAGCTGAAGCCTCACAGAGGACTTTATTTATTGCAGGACACTGCTCTGTGAGAGTGATATTGTTGAAACTTATTATTACTTTCTTAATACTTTTTTTCCTATACTACAGCTTTGGGATGATATAAAAAAGAAATAGCAGCAAACTAAAGCTATTATCAAGACAAAATGTTTCATTTTTCCAAACTTTAACAATGACAAATCTTGGAAGAGCAGACTTTTTGCAGTACAGCTCGATATTACTGAGTTTGAAAAGTCATCTGTTATACTGTGTGTATGTAACAGGACAGCCAGCTCACTTCTCCATGTCTTTTGTATCTATATATACTGTAGACGATTTGAAATGTGTAGAACACATATCTAACATATCTAATATCGAACGTATCGAACACATATTATCTAATAATAAATCTGTGGCTTTGGTCTTGTTAGATCTTAGCTCTGCTTTTGACCTGGTCGATCACAATATTCTCATTTCTCATCTTGAAGCGTGTATGGGTTTTCGGGGTACGGTGCTACAATGGTTCCACTCATATTTAACTAATAGGAGTTACTCAGTTCGTACCGGGCAACAGTGTTCGTCCAAAATGAAATTGGGGTCTGGCGTTCCTCAGGGTTCTATTCTTGGCCCGGAACTGTTTAATCTATATATGTTCCCCTTAGGTTCTATTTTATCTAGACATGGGGTTTCTTTCCATCTGTATGCCGCTCAAATTGTGACACTCAAATTGACTTGCCTTTGAAGCGTGATGACAAGTTTGCTTTAAAGCCAATACTGGACTGCCTGGATGAACTAAAACTCTGGCTTGCTAGTAACTTCTTGAGTCTTAATGAGAGCAAAACCGAAATCATCTTGTTTGGCTCCAATGATCGTAGTACTGATTCTGATTTCATGATTCTGATCTCCAAACATTGTTACCATACAGCACCACCTGTGTTCGGAATTTGGGGGTCTGGTTTGATAACAATCTTAAATACAATAAACAAGTGCTGTGGTTAAGTCCTGTTTTTATCTTTTCCGTCTTTTAGCTAAGGCTAAGCCCTTCTCGTCTGCAAAGCATTTTGAGATTGCCATGCATGCATTTGTAACATCCATATTGGACTATTGTAACTCCTTATATATTGGTGCCCATCAGAAATGCATCACTCGTTTACAATTAGTCCAAAATGCAGCAGCACGCCTTCTCAAAGGGAAGCGTAAATTTGAACACATTACACCAGTTTTGATCTCGCTTCACTGGCTACCGATTAAATTTAGAATTGATTTGAAAGTTTTGTTATTTATTTTTAAGTCATTGCAGAACCAGTCTCCACAGTACTTATCTGAATTACTTCATCTGCCCACACAGTCAAGATCACTCAGATCGGGGGACTCTAACTTACTATCTGTCCCTCGAACTAGACTAAAAAATAGGGGTGATCGCGCTTTTGCAGCCATTGGACCTAAGCTATGGAATAGCCTACCGGCTTACATCAAATCTGCCCAAACTTTGTCAATTTTTAAATCTACTTTGAAAACGCATATTTTCTCAATAGCTTTTAATATATCTTGTCTTTTTGGCCTCAATAATGCTTTTATGATATCAATATTATTGATTCCATTGAAATTTCACAATTGATTGCACAGATCCAGTATACTGATACACATGCATTTTCTTTATAAACTGTTTATGTTCACAGTTATCCCACCCTGCAAAAAGTCATTTCCGGGAGATGACACAACAACCACGATAGAGACGATAGTCCAAAATCTCTACCGGTTGACACATTTCTACCGGTTAATCGTGTCTACTGATATATCGCCCACCCCTAACAGACACATACAGACTAAACCTGATTTATCTCTTAGAATAGGACTCAAATATTTACTTTGAAAAATGCTTAGCCTGAAGGGCTACAAAATCTCATTTTGAATCAATAACCAGTGCAGTTTGAATGCGAACAGCTGCTAAGATGGTTGGATGAAACATAATTCCAACTCAATGAAGAGGGACAGTGTCTTTTCATCATCATTTGTTTTCAGAGAGTGCCGAGTGAGCTAATATGAGCTGTCCAACATTCAGTGAGCGACACAGCACACAGACGGCAGAGTCAGCAATGGCAGTGGGTGGGATTCACGCTTTCCTTCAACGGTACAGGTGACAGATGACTCTGAGCTTGAGTGTGACTTTATGTGTGACTGCTTACCTGTCTTAGAGAAGATATTTCAGTACGGGTCCTGACAGACAGATATTGATTTTCACAGGCAGACTGAAGTGTGCAGACCCAGAAGAGGATGGCTACTAAAAAAGAAAGATAGAGTATGAAAGAGCATTAGTAGGAGTATAGTAACTTATTTAAAAGGCAGAAGGTATGGAGAGGCCAATGACTGCATCCCAGAATGCAACGCACTCAACTTGCCAATGTTCATTTCCAGTGTGGAAAGTGGAGGCAAAACCATTTTTAAACAGTGTCTTGACCTCCGGCAGCCTCATCAAATAATGGGTCAAGACATTTAGACAAATTGAATTAAAGGGTTAGTTTACCGACAAATGAAAATTCTCTCATCATCTACTAACAACTACCTACCACTTTGCTTTAAAAAGTTCATAAAGAGATTGTAAAACTAATCCATAAACCCATCTCCCAGATTCTATTTAAAACATCTTTATTTGTTTTTGAAGATGAACGAAAGTCTTACATGTTTGGAACTCGACATGAGGGTGAGTAAATGATGATTTTTCTTTCCATTTGTGGGTGCACTAACCCTTTAAAAATACGAAATAGTTGTATTTATTTATAATATGATAACTTAACAGGATTTGGTGAATTCAACATGCAACTGAAGACTTAAAGGTAGGGTATGGGATTTGCAAAACGGCCTGCAGATTTTGAAAATACATAACTCAAAAGGTCCTACCTTCTTTCCCTCCAACGCTGGCCCTGACTCCACCCATTCAAAGAACATGGACGCGCAATCATGCATCTGCAAAACTCAGATGCACGAGATTGCACTTACTCTCTCTCTCTCTGTACCGGGGCGACTTGCACTTACTGTGACTGGGTCACGAGCTTTGAGTATGCGCACGAAGGGGACATGCGCGCGAGGGGGGGAGGGGGGTATAGTACGACCGTTTGATTGACGCACTTACTGTCCAATGATTCTAGGTGGTCTTGGAAATGATTGGCTGGAGTTTTTCGAGTCCTGCCCGTTCCACAGATGATTAAATTGCTTAATTTTCATTTCACTGCTTCTAACTCAGTGGCAGTAAGTGGGTTAGGAATATGATTTCAAGTGATTTTGAAAAAATGGTCAAAAAAGAAAATCACATACCCCACCTTTAAGATTAACAATGCTATCCATCCATCCATCAAAAAAAGGTGATTAAAAATACTGCCAATTACATAAATGTACTTTTTGTCAGCTAGCTATTCCCCACACTCAACATAAAACAAATCAATTGGAACAAAGTTGAGGTTTGACATGCTTTGAATTAAACAACAACAACAACAAAAAAAAATGCCATCTCCATCTTAGTATCTTCTTTATTGGCAATGCAAAACCATGAAATTTATGGGCTGTTACATACTCGCATAAAAGCTTTGTGTAAACTCGACCAAACTTACCACCAGGGGTTCATGACAATTCTTGTTTGCTATTGCCTAATATATAGATACTGTGAGCTTATCCTGACTTCGTGTGTAAATAAGTCACTGTTTGTTCACAGGCGCTCCTAGTTAATATTCCATGTGCTGCGCATCGCAATTTACCATTCTCCCCAACGTCATCTTTTTTTCAGTGAGCTTCTTCTGCACAGAGAAACGTGCCTCTCATTAACCATGTAAAGAGAGACTCATTGGTGCTGACTGTATAGTCATCTTCACACATTCACAAACAGACCCAACACTGAATGCAAAGGCCATTGCATCAAACTGTAGTCCTGGTCAAAGGCCCTGAATGAGATTCCAGGCGATTTAGCTGGAATTGATGCGTGAATAGCCTGTTGAAATTTAATTAATACGAGAAACTCATGCATCATTTATATAGAGCTATGGTAGAGGTGTTTCACTGATACATTGTATAAAGAAAAGTCTGAAATATGCACAAAAAAATTAAAGCAACTTGAAAACCACCTCAGTAGAGAGGTTAGATTGCAGGTTCATTTCAATATATGTGTATATATGAGGTCCAAAAGATTTGTTTAATTTTGTTTTAAATGTCATTATTATCAGAATAAAATTTACTTGATAATCACAGATACAAATAGCACACAATCTTGAATATATTCATTTGGTTTAGGTACACTATACTACTATATAAACTGTGCGGATGAATATGGATATCCTTACCTACTGCTCATAAAACATTAACTACTAGGCTTAAGTGATATAACCGGTTTAAATGGAAAGGATTTCAAGCTGACCATCTGAAGACGAGTAGTCTATATAGGGGAGCTTCTGTCAAAATGATTTATGACCCTTGATTTATGGCCCTTGATTGGTGGATTTGACAGGTTATGAGGATGGGGGATGGTTTTATGACAACAGGTGGTTTTGTGCGACCTTTTGGCCGTGCTTGGTTCCGGTGTGTTTACGATGCCTGTTTACGACGCCCCAATCTGCTTTGTGTTGACACTTCACACGGACCAGGCTGTAATTAGATGTTTATACCGGTGTCTTCAGGAAAAAGTCAAAACAAAATGGTCGCAAAGTTACATATTATATAGCCTACTCTTATTAGGGGTGGGGGAAAAAATCGATTCTTAGATGCATCGCGATGCGGACGTGGACGATTCTGAATCGATTCACAAATGTCAAAAATCGATTTTCAAAAAAAAAATTTTTTTTTAAGATATATATTTATAATAACTTAATATTGACGGAACGCAAAAGACGGAACTCTGAAGCGCGGAAGTGCAGTGCCCGCCCGGACCGTCTGTGGCGTGCACATAACAGAGACGCTATGGCGCGCGAGATACAAACACACTCGTTAAAAGCTGACGTGTGGAAATATTTTGGCTTCTGAAGTTGAAGGGGGAAAGGAGCTGGACAGTCAAGAGTCACACTAGTTGTAAGCTTTGTAGAATAAAACTAAAATATTTCGGAAACAATACAAATATGAGAAGCCATATGACGCGTTTCCACCCAGAGGAGGAAAAACACTCGGCTGTACCGGTCGTTGTTATACTATTCATTTACTACAAGTATGCTGCTAGTTCAGGCACACATTTATTTTCCTGTTGGTTCTTTGCAATGTTAATAAAATCTATTGTACGTTAATTCTTTATGGGTCATTACTTACTTTTAAAGCAAAGTATTTATAGTCACACAAAAAGATTCAGATAATCGATTTAGCATCGAATCGCAGCCCTCTGAATCGTAATCGAATCGAATCGTGGGGTGCCTAGAGATTCCCACCCCTAACTCTTATCCATTGATTGTTATGATAAGATAAATTGTCCTTAGTTCCTGGGGAGTTGTCCCCAATCCTGTTTCTCTTGACACCTCAATGACTCCTTTTGAAGAGCAGATTTATTTTCTAACATTTAAACTTACACATTAGAACACCCTCTGACTTTATGAATACACATAAATGACAGCTTAATGATTTTCTATATTTTGTGCATTTATTTAAAGTCTGCATGTGGGCCTACCATTCTGACACTAGTGATATCTTTGATAATATTAAAGGTTTTTATGAAATATTATTTCTTATTTTTTCAGCACATACTCAGAGTCACAGAAAATAATAATAGTGCAACAAATAAGGAGATTATGTTTTATTTATTTTAATCAGGTTTGTTAAAAGTATGCCTGCATGATGTTAGTTAATCTGCACTGAGATGTATTTGGTATAACAATGAACATTTTTTTAAACCTCTTAAAATCAAGTAATGATGCAATCCTTTAAATCTTAACTTTGAGTGCAACAGCATTAAATGGATGTAAAATTATTATCATGTCACATGCGACATTAACACGACAGAAAAGACAGTAACACCAATGACACAACGAATCACCAATAATCACCAATAAGACCATAATTAGATGAGACTAAATTGTTACATTTGGCATAAAATCTAAATGAATAGCTTTGAATAAAGTTTATCTTTAAATGGGGGTCACCGGGCCATAAGAAAAGTGACATCAGTGACAATTTTCACGAAATTTAATTTTACAAAATGGATGATACAAGATGTCAAACCACATCTTGTCAATCGTAGTAGGATATAATAACCAAATTAAGTAGTTTAATCCATAACTATTCTAGGTTATTATTTTTAAATATCATTTACATAATATATTTGATAGTTATGTACACATTTCCATAGAATGACCCAAAAATGATTTTGCATAAATTTAAACTTAAGGGAATATTTTACTTAACAGCATCTGCTCAAAAACTTTACAATTTTAATGCAAAACTGAGTAACTTAGTCGTCTTGGATCTAATTTATACAAAGATATATAAGCAGTATTTTGTCCATCGACACATAACAGCAAGCAGTATTCCTGTTACCGTAACTGTTCAAGCCTTTTCCACTATCAAAACATTTCAAAAGGATGCATTCGACAACATACGGCTTATAACGTTAATTTCAGGCTTTCTGCCAGCAAATGACGACAGCTTTCTGGCAGAGCGGGGTTGCGGAAGGATTTGAATGTTGAACAGTGAGATACGGAGCGCAACAGGATAGGGTGTTTTGGACAGCGTAAATAATAAAATATAAAACGAACAAAAACATCGTGATTCAAGCGGTAGACAACAGGTGAGGCGTTTGGGATGATTTTTGACGAAACTTGGGAGGTGGATGGCGGAATACTCTTTCAAGTATCTTAGCATGTGGGGTCGTGCGTACTGTAGGCTATGTAAAGTTATGTATGGCTATTTGTATATGAGTGCGCCGCGTATGAAAAAAGTATCCATAATTTAACAGGTTGTTTCAAATAATATGAACTATTATTCACTAATGTATATGTTTTATTTAACTGTGTGAGACAGGATATTGTGGATAATTTAGCATCTTATTTCATTTAATCCATATTTACATGATTATTTATATGCAATGCTTTTTATTTCTGAAAAACCTAATTTATAACATTTCACCTGATCAGAAAAAATTTAAGGCGACTGTGACTTTAGTCAGACGCATAACATCACCTCATTAAGTTCAAGACATGTTAAAACTTGCTTTAAAATGCTTATACATTAACATCTAAATTTAATTTAATCACTATTTATATGTTTTATTCAAACACATTGCTTTTTATTTTTAGGAAACCTAATTTGTAACATTTCATCTCTTCAGGTAGATTTAAGGCGACTGTGACTTTAGTCAGACGCATAACATCACCTCATTAAGTTCAAGACATGTTAAAACTTGCTTTAAAATGCTTATACATTAACATCTAAATTTAATTTAATCACTATTTATATGTTTTATTCAAACACATTGCTTTTTATTTTTAGGAAACCTAATTTGTAACATTTCATCTCTTCAGGTAGATTTAAGGGGCTGTGACTTTAGTCAGACGCATAACAGTCGCACCATTAAGTTCAACACATGTTTTAAATATTTAATACACTTAACATCTAAATTTAATTTAATTTTATAAGCTTTTATTTGTCATCAATGCTATTTCTTTAAACTCATTTGTTTCATTCTGTCCCGCAGACAATATGGATGATGCAGTACCGGCTGAAAATCAAGGATCCTCTGTTCATAATTTCAACGTTCTGTGAACATTATCCTGATATAATAAAACTTTCCCTGAAAACAGTCCTAACAGTCACACAAAGCAGATTGGGGCGTCGTAAACACGCATCGTAAACACACCGGAACCAAGCACGGCCAAAAGGTCACACAAAACCACCTGTTGTCATAAAACCATCCCCCATCCTCATATCCTGTCAAATCCATCAATCAAGGGTCATAAATCATTTTTGACAGAAGCTCCCCCGTATAGACTACTAAGACGTTACTGTTGCTACACGCATTGAGACAGGGTACTTCCTTGGTCATAAATTCCAGCACAGTGCTACAACAACCATAATGAAATTACTTTTTACCATGAACTCTGATAGAGAGCTACATATGGCAATTTATCAATTCAATAAAATACCTTACTCGCCTGTTGAGTAATAAAACATCTCCGGATCACTTTTACAACATTTCAAATTCCTCAGTCCTCACCATCTCCGAAAAGACAAGCCAATGTTGATTCTTGTTTATTTGCGGGCTCTGTATTTTCTGCCAGTAGACTATCTTTAGTTCGTAATTTTTTTTTTAAATGGGTGACTCCCCTCCTCGAGATTTAGCGTGCAACTTTTCTCTGCTTACGGATATGACGAGACATCCAGCAAGTGAAATGTGTATGCAATTTCTCGCGAAAATCATCCCGTCAGGTCTAATAAACACTTATAAGACAAACACACTTAGTGGAACCAGGACTGATGATATATTTGGTGTTCATTAAAAAAAAAAAAAAAAAAAAGAGTTACATATACCTTTAACATTTCTTTGTCAATTTTTCAAAATACTAGAACTAACGAGGAGCTCAATTAAGGTTACATTAAACTTGAACAGTTAAATTTTCATAAACAAAACAAAACATTAAACACTTGTGACACTTCTATATTAGGGCTAAGATAAATGCACATACTTTATTTTACAAATGTGAAGGAGGATAAAATACTGTAAAATAAGTATAGGTATGATTCAATTGGTTTCAGGCCCTAGTTGAAGTTCTCTGTCTTTTGTATGTGGGACTTTTATGTTTGGTGCAGAAACATCCTGTAGTTTGCAAAATGGACTTTTATTTTGAAAGGAGAGCACATTGGAAGAGGAAAGCCTTGTTTAGTAGAAAAGGCCAAGCCAGGGTTTGGCAAGACAGCATGTATGGCCCAATCCCAAATGGCACACTTCATGTGCACTTTCGGTCTTGTGGACTTACAATGGCTGCCGCGTGCGCGTGTCCGTTAAGTCCGTGAGACCGCAGTGTGTCCCATTTGTCATTTTTAGATCTCAGAAGGGTGCTCGCGAGACCCCTCTGCGGTCGATTTGCGCCCTTGATGCACACTTTTGCCGAGCCCGCGCTGATGCGGACTCCACAGCAGACTTCTTCCCGACATTCAAAGCGGCGTTACGTCGCGAAAGTGCGGACTCAGAGGAAGACCGCGAGTGCTTAGGGTTCCATTTGGGACAGGGCCTATGTTAAGTGATCCTATTTGAACCAAACAGGGGTGCGTTTCCCGAAAGGATCGTTATCCAACTATGATTGCAATTCCCATTGAACTCTATTGGTAACGACGGAACTTGCGACCATAGTTGGCTAACGATGCTTTCGGGAAACGCACCCCTGATTGGTGTTTTTTAGCCTTCTCATTTAAAGTCGTTTATGGATTAATTACCCATCGAGGTTCAAGAGAAGACTTGGGTTTTTTGGTATTTTTGTTATTTCACAGCCCATTCTCATCCCTAGGCGTCATGAAACTGACGCCTTGGGAATCATTTTGACCATGCTTCAATATTCGACGCTTTAGGCACCCTTTAGCGTCAGTTACATGACGCAATCCTAGGGCGTCATCTTACTGACGCTTTACCTTAAGCGTCAGTTAGATGACGCTATCTAATCCTAACCCTACCCCAGACCTAAACCTACCCGCATCATCTAACTGACGCTTAAGGTAAAGCGTCAGTAAGATGACGCCCTAGGATTGCGTCATGTAACTGACGCTAAAGGGTGCCTAAAGCGTCGAATATTGAAGCATGGTCAAAATTGTCATTTTAGTGACGCCTTGGGATGAGAATGCGTTGCATTTCATCACGTTTGGAGGATCATTACCACTTTTCCTGGACATTTTGATTCATTTTTTGGGCTCAAGGACTAAGGATTCACGCATAAGGACAATATTTCTCATGCATGGACTATTTGATCAAGGACTCTCGGATAAGTGTTAATTTTTCTGATTTGACTATTGAGTTATCAATATACATTGTTGGTTAACCTGCTTAGGCCTATCTTTGTCTGATTTCAAGTATTGATAGTTTTTTCCATTATTCATTCATGCCTAACTTTTAAGTGACTTCTGGTTTACTTAAGTTGCAAGCCAAGTTTTTTACACACTGAATAAACTCCCTGACTAGATATGTAGTTTTGTGCATCCACTTCTAGGGCTGATGGGTTGGTTGGTGTAGGGTTTGGGTTGGATTAGAGTCTGGAACAATCCTTTACTTTTTAAAAAGTCTCTCAAAATCCTTACTTGTGTGTGGGCGTACCCTTCCCTTTCTGTCCGATTTATCATCCATTCCCCTCAGGATTTACTGGTCCATTCACATTTGTTCATTTAATGGAGCGATTCTTCTTTCCTACAGCATATGCTCAGGAAAGTGAGGGTCAATTTATGAGACTGACACTGACAGATCCCTCAATACTAAAGCCCAAAATTTACAGCACGTCTAAAATCAACCCTGTACCTGACCATTCAGTCGTCTTTATTGGTCGCAGCTTTTAGTGCCTGTAGTGCTTGCTTTGACCTTCCACAGTTCAGCATTGGAGTCTTAAGTTGTACCTTCAAAAGAAATATAATTTTTTTTTTAACCGTAAAGAAAAGACTAAGGTCACATTGTCAGCAGCAAAAAAAGAAAAGTGTGTTCTCTCTCAGATATGCTGTCTTTTTAAGTAAATTATTTGTTCTCATTCATTTACATGAACTATATTTTTTATGAAAGTATAATTTGTATGTGAATGTGTAAAAATAACTAAAGACCAACTAATTTGACATTAATTATTACAATTAAATAAAAAATGTAGGTAACACTTTATTTCGATAGTCCACTTTAGACATTCTACTAACTATAAACTTTTCAACTACATGTCAACTAACTGTCATTAGAGAATTTGTAGACTGTCTGCTTAATATCTGCTAACACTTTATTTTGTTTGTCCCCCAACAGATATTCTGCTGACTATAAGTAACTTAGCAACTACAAGTCAACTTGTTCTCCTAACCCGAACCCTAACACCTAACCATTACCTACGAGTCTACTGACAGTCTACTACAGCCTACTAATACTCTAAAGACAGTTAGTTGACATGTAGTTGAAAAGTTACTTAAAGTTGGTAGAATGTCTAAAGTGACTATCGAAATAAAGTGTAACCAAAATGTATCATCAGACTAATCAAAATTAATTACATTTAAATTTATAAAAATTAAAAACACAATACAGGCTTATTAAGGCTTAAGGCCCATTCACACCAAGCACGATAACTATAAAGATAACGATAAAGATATAATTCTAAAAATCGTTCTCCATATTAAAGAATAACAGAGTTCACACCACAACTATAACGATAAAGACATGAGGAACGATATCGTTGGGATCACTTTCAGAACGATTTTTTTTCCAGCTGCCAAACGATAAAACACTGACAGCCAATCAGAATCCATTCTAATTTAAAGGTCTACTTTGAAACCGCAGCGCGGATGCGCGCGTGCTAATAAAAAGACCGTTATCAGTCGTTGGTGTGGACGCATATATAGTTATCTTTATCGTTATCTTTATAGTTATCGTGCTTGGTGTGAACGGGCCTTTATTTAGTTGTTTTTTTTTTATGTTGTCTTTTCCATAGCTTGATACATATATTGATGTACGGAGCCCCTAAATGATCATGGTGTTAAAAAAAATATGAAATGGGAAAAAAAAAAGTTTCTCTGGGGAAACGCAAATCATTTGCGAGAGAGCACAAAAGAATTAACATATTTTTTCTCATTTTTACTTTACCAAATTAGCTTAGAATGGATTATACTGCAAAAGTTAAAACTTCAGAACTACAGATACACATCTTGCACTCAGCGTTGAGGTAATATCTTAATATGCCACTTTGCTCAGATAGGAGGGTTTTCTGGCTTCCAAAAAGCTTTTACAATTGTTTGTCATTCTGTGGCAAAGAATAGGCCAAAAGGAATTGTTCCAATGCCATCTGCTCTTTAATTGAGGAATATCAGGGCCGCTTCAGAGACTGAAAAATCATTCTGCCAAGCGTAAGACTGACTCACTGGAAGTGTTCAAGCTGTTCACAACAAACAAACTCCCTGGCTTTTGCCCTACATTTGACCCTCTGTGGAACAGCTTTCCAAATCGGTCTGCTATGCAATACCTGTTATTTAAAAAGCCCATGTCCAATGTCAAAATACTCTTTTTCCCTGCGGTGAAAATGGCTCTTAAAAGCATGATGCACTACCAAAATAAAAAGAAGAGTAAAATTCCACTTTCAATTCTACTCTAAACTGTATATAACATGGTTTATATTCCAGAGCATCATTACTCTATTTCCAACAGTATATCATTTCCAGTGGGATGAGGATCACATTAAGCATCAGAGGGTTCATAGTTAATGACAAGTTGAACCTCTGCATCCAAACCATCACTTCCTGGTTTTGTTTGAACATAAACTGATTGATATGAATTTTGCCTGGCCGAGCATCAGCTGAACACCGACTGCAGCACAAGAACCAGCCCCAGTTTGGTGGAAAAGAGGTATTAGTGTACAACAGGCACATTTGGTCATCGCACCAAATGATTTAATGTGTGTGTGGGTTTTGTGTCTGAGAGAACAAGCCCTAGTATCAGGAGCACAGAGACTCAGGAGAGTCCCCACTCCACATTAAAAATTCAGGCTAACAAAAAAGACTCCCTAGTTTTTGATGGCTGGTTCAAAGCCCATTACAGCTCGTTTGAAAAGTTACCAGTGGGAGAAGTTCTTTAGAAAGTCTAAGAGCAGCAAGCAGTGATGATGTGGCAGATATCTTCTATTTTTTTTTTCTCCAGAATCCCTGACAGAATACTCAAAAACAACATCAAGCCAGAGTCCTGATTTTCAGGGACTAAAGGGACTGAGGGATCCGTAACACCAATTTTCCTTCCTGGGAAAGTTCAAAAAGACTAAACAGTGGATTTCAAAACCTGCATCTTGTTCACTAATCATCGCCTCTACTCTTGTTTAACCAGCAAAAAGAAAAAAGAAAAAAAAGAGCTTGTTTTCTGTCCAAAATACACTGAACAAAATGATAAACACAACACTTTTGTTTTTGCCCCCATTTTTTTATGAGCTGAACTGATATTTAGACTTTTTCTATCTACTCAAAAGGCCTATTTCTCTAAAATAATTATAATTATAATTTTGTTTAGTGTATATACTAAATATGTTGTAAACAGCATGTCTTTTTTAAATTGAAAATGGATCTAAAAAAAGATTTAAAATAAATAGTTTAAACCTTCAAATGCCAAATGTTACAAAATGTTGTTCAATGGGCAATAAAATACACTTCCATTCTTAATCTATTTTACGGGAATTCAAAGTTTTTTGCAATATTTTTTTTATTTTTATGGATGATATAATTATATTTACAGTCAGTTGAAAACAAATAAATAAACGATATATGAGGAAATACAAGTAACTAAAACTTTTCAAAGATATAGTACATTTATGGAATAATGTGAAATGTGCAACAAGGTTGTGTAGATATTTTTATAATTATAAAAGATATGTTATAATTATTTCACTGCCACTCTTTATTAGAAAATACCACATACTTAAAGCGAACGAATTGGTCAAATAAAAAATTCTTCAATTTTCAAATATAATACCCTCAAAATAATTCTTCCACAATTCCTCTTCAATAAATGATTATAGTCCCAGATGCATTAATCAGTCACTTAAGTGCTAATTATTGCCAGTCATTTCTCTTCAGCGGTTAAATTCAAGGGGGGTGTACCACCTGCCTTTTATCTCTTTGAAGGATCATTCTAAGCTTGTAATGCTCAATTGAATGAGACAGAACACTGAGATATGCCAGCGCAAACTTTTTTTAACACCACGCCCACCTTACAACAACAATTAGCACTATTGTTCTGTTGGGTGGCGGGTGTATTTTGTGGTCGGATGCTGAGCTTAAGACTGGATATTTTTTAGATTAAACCATGTGGGTATCAGCAGCAAACCTGGCGCGGATCAGGCCCCATGTACCTTTGCAAGACGTCTGGCAGCCAAAGCTGGAAATCTGGCACCAAGACACTGTCATCGAGGTCAGGGAAGCATATCTGAGCACACCTGTCAACACAGATGTGGATTAACAAACAGTTGTATTCTGGATTCACACTACCATAACTCTGGCAAGAATTCCTGCAATATTAAGGCTGATAAATAAATGATCAAGGAGATGCGACATTTCTTATTTAGCAAACTACCATAACGGCTGATTTCCTGAAGCTGTCAAAGCATTTCAATGAACCAAAAGTTTGATTATATTAATCTCAAGATCCCCATGCCAAGGATACCCATAGAAAGAGAACAGATATGATAGAGATAGTATATGGGGCATGTCTTTTAGAATTGATCGTAAAACAGTCCTCAATCAAAATGCCCTTGAGAAGGTGAACAAGTCAGACATGAGCACAGTTACACAATTTAATACTTCCCCTCATGTCTCACCTCACTATCTGTCTGTCTATTCACACACATGCATGAACATGACATTCATCATGGCAACTTCTCTATGTACAGTCCAGGCACATGTCTGTGTCTATGATTTACACATCTGTCATTTATACATCTGCAAAATAGTGCTAAATATTTAGCTAAAATTAGCTTAGAAATGAAAAAGAAACCCAGAGGAATATAGCCTTGCAAGTGTCGCAAATGTGTGCATTTAAAATAAATGTTGGGTAAATGCAGTGTGTTTTGCGATTTTAAATGTATTTTTGACATATACACATATATTTACAGTAGATTTTAAATGTATACATGGCAAAACATATATGAGGAAATATGAGTAATTTCAAGTATTTCAGCAATTGAAAATGATCCAAATATATTTATGCATGGCCCTTTTATATTGAAATATATTTAAAATATATCAGAATTTAATAGAATTAAATGTGAAATGTGCAAAAAGGCTGTGTAAATATTTTCTTGATGTCTGATATGTTATCATTCATGCTTCCATTAAATTGAGCGATATACTTAAAGATATTATAACAATGTCTCTCAAAGAGTTCAGTCAGTTCAGTTTCAACCCAATGATTATATGGGGTAAACAATAGTATGAATATAGCAATATCTTGTGGAAAAGAAAGAGGGAAGAGCCTAATTTCTGCAAAGCACATAAATGAAAGAGAACTTAATGAGCATTATGATATTCATCTTAAGATTTTGTCTTTGAGTCTAATATTTTTAATTAAGCGTTTTCCTGTATTTTTTTTTTCAGTTTTGGTCCGCCTCCCTTAGATCTATATTTTCAACATGTCACATAACACTGAAACTCATTAACTCCAGAACTATTATGTAATATATGCTAAAATTATGCCATGGAGAGCTTGTGGGGGTTGACTGTACATGGTGAGAATAAACAGTATGTAAACTTGAGTACTGATTAATTATCATTTCCATATGCAAATATAAACAATTTCCATCATATCCATATGTAAATTACTGCATGTGCACCCAGATCTCTGAGGTATATGTGCATTCTGCATGGATATACTGAACTCCTTCTGTTTGACTTACTCAGACATGTTTGTCCATACTTAAATGCAACAAAAATCAGGGGATTGTGGGGGATTAGTTATGCTTAGTAAATGCCAATCAATTATATGCATTATGAGTTTATACTCTTCAGTGAACATCGGAGTAGTTTCCATTACAGTTTTTAATGCTTCTGCATGGGTGCCAAAATATGGAAACTCCTTTTTTGTACGTATATTAGTAGATATGTCCAGCAAAATTTACCTATCTAGTTTATTCCATGTGTTTGAACAGGCTTTTTTTTTTTTTTTTTTTTTTTTTTTTTGCAGTATAGCATAATGTGGATGTTTGTGGACATAATAGAGGGTAAAAGTGTTGAACTTGTACCTCTGCTAAAGAGATAATCAGGCTGTTAATCATGTCCATTCTTGATCCATTCACTGATGCTCTCTAAAATCCACACACCTTATTATATACACCGGTCATGTCCTGCAAGTCTGTTAAATGTCTGAGATTATACCTATATAACTGATTTTGCAGAAATCTTCCTTATATATTAAAATCATTCAAAAGATTGTATGACAGCATTGGTATGACAAGCAGTTTTTTCCGTTTGACTGGCATTTAATTACCCTGCGATTTTTCTCATACCTGAAATCTTAGCAGATGATTCAGCCGAACTTAAAGGGGTAGTTCAACTGAAAAATTACATTTCTGTCATCATTTTCTCACCTTCATCTTTTCAAAACCTACATGATTTTCTTTCTTGAATTAACACGACCAGATTAACCAGCCATTTATTAAACGTGTCTTCCATTTAATATTCATCACTACCCTCAGAATCCCTCATTGCAATGTTTTTAGAAGGTTAAAAGCTACGTTTTTTTTCTATTAGCAAATGACAAATCTATGCTAGCACAATATTATTCCCTTTAGATTTACTTTGTTTGTTACTGTTTATTTGAATATGAAGCCAGTTAAACTTCATTCGATAGTCCACTTCAGACATTCTATAAACTATAAGTAAATTTTCAACTACCTTTACATGTCAACTATCTCTCATTAGAATATTAATAGGCTGTTAGGTTAGGCTTGGTGTTAGTGGAATAAATTAACATATACTTGCATACGTTTCTTATAGTCAGTAGAATTTCTGTTGGGGAGCATCAAAATAAAGTATTAACAGATATTAATTAGACAGTCTACTGATACTTTAATGACTGATAGTTGCTTAAGAAGTTACTTATACAACCCTGGGATAAATTAAAAAAAAAAGGCCAAACCAAAAATGGCTAAATATTTAGTGGTCTTTTAATGGCCTTAGCCATTTTAATCACAGATCACTGTGGTAAGGAAATTAGCAAGAATTTCACAAATACTGTTGATAAAGTAACTTACCACGGAATAGCCTTCCGCAACTGGCAGACAGCTATTTACAGGAAGAAGCTTCAAATAGTTCATGAACAGATGAAGAATGTGTACCAGTCTTTTGAGTTTCGAGACCAAATATCCACTATAGGTTTCAAATCTGGACTCTGACCAGGCCAAAACATGAGCCTAATAGACTTGTTCTCAAGCGACTTTGGGCAGGAGGATTGTCTTGTTAAAAATAACATCTGATCATTACTCTTTAGATAACAACTTTTCATTTGTGTGAAGCCATTCTGCAATATTCTCCTCCACTCCAAAGCATTAAATGATTTTTCACAGCGAAGTAGCTCAGCTAAAAAGGCTCCAAACACAATGTCACCTTCATGCTTCACTGAGGCAGATATGCATTTATTATTATATTTCTCAGCAGGTTATTGAAGACATGCACAGCTCTGAAACATCACCATGGAACTCGTGTTTCAGTGTGATTCATATATTCTGCCAAAAAACTTTTTCTGTCTTTGATGTTTTTATGCGACAGCAATGTATTTTTAAGTGGTGCATTTGTACGGTGGCTGAGAGAGCTCAACGCGCTGCACCTGAAGAAACTGCTTATAGAAAAACACCCGCAAATTAATAAAACATCTTCATCAGTTTCACAACACATGTGTGCTCCAAATACTCACAACACAACCAAATACACTGCAAACAGCACAGACCACAACGGAGATGTTTCTTGAGCAGCAAATCCGCATGTTAGCATAATATATGAGAAATGGCTGCTGATATCCATTATAGCAATAAATATAATTTTGAAATATATTAAAATAGAAAACAATTTAAATTACAATAATATTTCCACAATATTTACTGTATTTTTGATCAAATAATGCAGCCTTAGTGAGGATAAGAGACTTCTGTCAAAAACATGACAAAATATTCCAGACCCCAAACTTTTTTAACAATTCTGTATATCTGTATAACTATCACATGACCTCAACAAGCAACACTTCCTGGATTAGTGTCCCTATAACAATACTCTTCTCTGTAGCTATTATCTTACACGACTCCGACAGACTTAACTGGTCAATCCAAATATTACCCATCTGTACGCTAGGGTGGTCTTGTCTCAGCTTATAATTAATTCTTGTCTGAACAGCAGGACTGACGCTTTCCTAGAGCAGGAGTGTAAGTGCAGGCCATCTGTTTGAGTGAACTATGAGTCCAGTGACAGTTAGACAAAGCCAACTTGCATAATGAAATGCCATGTACTACATTATCATTTGCCCTAACTGACCCTTGGCAAACCACACGACAACCAAGAGCTTTCAGTTTTTATATAAGTCAACGATGAGCCCAAATCTAAGCAATGCATTATAAAATCCAGCACGGTCAGTGTGATTTTGCCAAGTAAGACATGTTCCTGGACCAACACATTCCTGTTAATAAATAAAAAAGGTAATTGTGACTTTTTATCTCACAATCCTTTTGTCATAATTGCAAGTTTAGATCTCACTTTTCAGACTTAAAAACTCGCCATTGTGAGTTTATATAGAAGTCAGAATTCTGACTTTTTTCTATACATTGTGAGATATAAACTCGCAATTCTGAGGAATAAAGTCGCAATTGCAAGATTTAAATGTGCAATTCTGAGAAAAAAAAAAGTTTCAAATAAACTCGCAAATGTTATAAGTCAAAATTGTGAGATTAAACGGTCACAATTACCTTTTTGTTATTTTTTTTTAAATTCCGTGGCGGGAAACAAATGTTTACCTCCAGAACCCTGTTATTCTATTATTTGAATGAGTATGACCACATTGTCTTGCTAAGGGTATAGCCTTCCTCTGACACTCATTGGCCATGTCTGAGAAACTCGAGCAGCTTGGACAGCAGTAGGGAGACGGGTTTAGCCGTGTGGGATCAACAGGCATGCTGGGAATAAACATGTGCACCTGCCATTCATTTCTGTCCCTCTTTTGTATACAGGCAAAGTGAATCTCAACAACAGGACCACCAAAGGCAAAAGTCAGTGCTCATCAAGGCACATCGTTATACAGCCTGAACAATAATGAGGAAGATGCTGTGAGTGTGACAGCCTCGGCCTTGAATGTCTCTTGGGGGTAAGGGGTATTGAATGTAAACAACGTGGAGAAACAAAGAGTCTGCGGAGACCACTAGTTGTCCGTATGTAGTCTTACATGCACATCAATGGCAATGCGTAAGTCCTGCTCTGTGCCAACTCCACAGGCCATACACATGGTCAGCCTATCCGTTCTCTTCCCAGCCATCTGTGGACATGCTGAGTGCCCAAATCATGGCTGTGTCTGCCACTGAAACATGTTGCCTTCTCTATGAGAACATGGCAATGAAGTCATCCCTGTTGGCATCACTGGTACAACATCCAACTTAAACAAAGTATCAATCTGCTTTAGCTTGGTTCAAAAAGAATTATTATTCAGTCATCTGCTTGTCCATGTATTTGTTTTGCCTCTACAATTTCATATTTAATATGTCTCTTATACTCACCAAGGCTATATTTATTTGATTTATTAATATTGATATATTTATTTATTTATATTTATATATATATATATATAATTTTATGTATTTTATTAGTTTTTGTAGAAACCGTGATTTTTTTTTTTTTCAGGATTATTTGATTCATCTGATTTTTAAAAGAAAAAGAGGAAAATAAATATTTTGTAATAAAAGTGACAGTAAATGTCAGATTTTATCAATTTAATGTGTCCTTGCTAAACATTATTCATTTATAATATATATATATATATATATATATATATATATATATATATATATATATATATATATATATATATATATATATATATTTGACACAGACCTTTGAACAATAGTGTATGTGCATTCTATAAGGTGTAAATATTGTCTAAATATTACGCATTTTCTCAAGTTGGCCATTTTATTGTCCACCCAATGAAATTCATAAATCGGATTGCTTAGAAAAGTAATGGCACATTTCTACTCGATAAGCCATGATTCATGTTCATAGCACAAATAACGTATATTGATTTACACACTAAGGTTTAAAGGAATAGTTGACTTCAAACTGAAAATTATGCCATTGTTTACTCATCCTCAAGTTGTTTCAAACCTGTATGCATTTCATTCTTCTGCTGAGCACAAAATAATATATTTTGAATAATGTCGGTAACCAGACAGTTGACAGTGTATCCCATTGACTTCCATAGTAGGGAAAAAAAAAATACTATGGAAGTCAATGGCGTACATCAACTGTTTGGTTACCGACATTCTTCAAAATATATTATTTTGTGTTCAGCAGAGGATAGCAATTCATACAGGTTTGAAACAACCTGAAAATCAAAGGTCAAGAGGGACTTTGGTTCCTTGAGCTAAACAGCTAGTTGTCATTCAGCGGTTGATGCTAGTGATAGTCTTGCACTAATTAATGAGGGTTTGTGTGTGGGTATCTCTCAAAGGAGTCGGCTAATGAAAGAGACTCCTGCTGTATTGCCCATTTACTCAAGAACAAGCGCAGCAGTGTAGAGATCCCATCTCTGGCTGTGTAGGTTGAGCAGTTGTCAATCAAACTAAAGCCTCCTGGTCCAAGGGAGGCACCGATTCCATTGCTAAAGGGACACAAACTCATATGCTGTAAACGTGAAGAGCATGCTTATTGTAAATACTGGCAATGCGAATTTGATATTGTAGAACTGCAATTGTTTTTATTAAATTCTAATTTATGTATAATATTTATAATAGCTCTTCTGCGGACCTTGGTTGTAACGAGTGGTTATTTGAGTTACTGTTGCCTTTGTATCAGCTCGAACCAGTCTGGTCATTCTCCTCTGACTTCAGGCATCAACAAGGATTTTTTTTTTCCCACAGAACTGCAGCTCAATGTATATTTTCTCTTTTTCAGACCATTCTCTGTAAATCTTGGAGATGATTGTGCGTGAAAATCCTAGTAGATCAGCAGTTTCTGAAAGATTCAGAACACCCCGTCTGGCATCAACAACCATGCCACATTCAAAGTCACTTAAATCACCTTTCTTTCCCATTCTGATGCTCAGTTTGAAATTCAGCAGAACATCTTGACCATGTCTACATGCCTAAATGCACTGAGTTGTTGCCATGTGATTGGCGGTAATGAGCAGTAGCAAAAGTGGCCGTTGTGTGTGCATATATTATATATACACTCACCTAAAGGATTATTAGGAACACCATACTAATACTGTGTTTGACCCCCTTTCGCCTTCAGAACTGCCTTAATTCTACGTGGCATTGATTCAACAAGGTGCTGAAAGCATTCTTTAGAAATGTTGGCCCATATTGATTGGCCCATCTTGCAGTTGATGGAGATTTGTGGGATGCACATCCAGGGCACGAAGCTCCCGTTCCACCACATCCCAAACTCATTGTCATGTTCAAGAAACCAATTTGAAATGATTCGAGCTTTGTGACATGGTGCATTATCCTGCTGGAAGTAGCCATCAGAGGATGGGTATATGGTGGCCTTAAAGGGATGGACATGGTCAGAAACAATGCTCAAGTAGGCCGTGGCATTTAAACGATGGCCAATTGGCACTAAGGGGCCTAGAGTGTGCCAAGAAAACATCCTCCACACCATTACACCACCACCACCAGCCTGCACAGTGGTACCAAGGCATGATGAATCCATGTTCTCATTCTGTTTACGCCAAATTCTGACTCTACCATCTGAATGTCTCAACAGAAATCGAGACTCATCAGACCAGGCAACATTTTTCCAGTCTTCAACTGTCCAATTTTGGTGAGCTCTTGCAAATTGTAGCCTCTTTTTCCTATTTGTAGTGGTGATGAGTGGTACCCGGTGGGGTCTTCTGCTGTTGTAGCCCATCCGCCTCAAGGTTCTGCGTGTTGTGGCTTCACAAATGCTTTGCTGCATACCTCGGTTGTAACGAGTGGTTATTTCAGTCAAAGTTGCTCTTCTATCAGCTTGAATCAGTCGGCCCATTCTCCTCTGACCTCTAGCATCAACAAGGCATTTACGCCCACAGGACTGCCGCATACTGGATGTTTTTCCCTTTTCACACCATTCTTTGTAAACCCTAGAAATGGTTGTGCGTGAAAATCCCAGTAACTGAGCAGATTGTGAAATACTCAGACCGGCCCGTCCGGCACCAACAACCATGCCACGCTCAAAATTGCTTAAATCACCTTTCTTTCCCATTCTGACATTCAGTTTGGAGTTAAGAAGATTGTCTTGACCAGGACCACACCCCTAAATGCATTGAAGCAACTACCATGTGATTGGTTGATTAGATAATTGCATTAATGAGAAAT
The DNA here is from genome assembly GCA_030578255.1 of Tiaroga cobitis. NCBI lineage: Eukaryota > Metazoa > Chordata > Actinopteri > Cypriniformes > Leuciscidae > Tiaroga > Tiaroga cobitis. The sequence continues at coordinate 5,851,514 of CM060591.1, read as the reverse complement.
TGAACAGGTGTTCCTAACAATCCTTTAGGTGAGTGTGTATATATAATTACATGAACTGTAATTCATATAAGTACATTTACTTAACGAGTTTGTTCAGTTAAACATATATCATTGCAAAGACTTGCTAAATGAACCAGAGTGAAACTGTCACAAACTGACTTTAAAGACATCAGATGCAGGGAGGAAGAGGGGTGGCCTGGGGGAAAGAAAACACTCAGAACAGAGGGAATGAAAGGCAGGGACGAAAAAAGACAAGCATGCAGAGAAGACGACTGCAGTCCCCAAGCTCTCTCTTCCTCTGAATTTTCCCATCACTCAGTTCAACAGCCAGTACCCACCAAATCTGGCACTGACTGATTGCAAATGTTTTTGTTGTGTTAAGCAAATTGATTGGCCACTGGTCAGCGTAACCATAGCTATAAAACAAGAGGGACTACTTTGACATTGAGCTGGATGTTCTGCTAAAAAAAATTACACCTCCAACTTGTGCACATTATTCAAATAATCCTTGGACTTTGTTTGCATGTTAAGTCACATCTGCACCAAGCTTATCCACCGTTCCAGCCATGTTGAGTCAGGCCCTGAAGAGTAATCCATTTAAGTGTTTCAAGTGATTTTCTTTTAAATTCATTTTTTTCTCTCCTTTGCACCACTTGTTCTCCTTTAACAGACTGGTAGCCCATTCTTTAAAGCGCCAACATTTCCCCAGCCTTATATAAACAACATGTCTTGCTATATTTCATATATATATATATATATATATGTGTGTGTGTGTGTGTGTGTGTGTGTGTGTGTGTGTGTGTGTGTGTGTGTGTGTGCGAATAGGTGACATGTACACTGTCAAATTATATTTTCATCAATATCCAGCGCAGACTGAATCTTGAATGTGTGCAAAGACCAAAACACATGCACTACCAATCAAAATCTGGACACTATTGGATCTATTAAATTCTTTATTATGAATATTTTCCACTGTATGGGATAATCAGGGTTTTGTTTCTGTTTGTGTGGGTTTTGCTCATGTTTAGTTCTGTTTCTGTGTTTGAGTTTGTTTAATTGGTTACTCATTGTTTGATTATCGTTTACGCCTGTGATTCATGTTGTTGATTGGTTTGTTTGTTCTATTTTAAGCTCAGTGTTTCAGTTAATTGTCAATTCTCATCACGTTTAACTCAGTTGGTTGTTCTTGTTTCTAGTCCTAAGATGTGTTAAATAAAGTTTTAAACTGCCGCTATTAGATCCTTTCACGCATCTTTATTTTAAACCAACGGTGAGAGAAGAACTGACCTTTCTAAGGATATAGCAGTAGTAAAGGTTATCCTTCTCTCGCAGGGGGAACAATCCCTCAAGAGACACAGACGAGCGTTCTTGTACCGTCTTGTTCATTATGATGACGACAGCCTGATGCCTTTTTCCATGCAGGTCTCAATGCAGAGACAAGAGCGCGCCTGCCCAGAGACGGTCATCAAGGGACATTTCAAGGAGTATGAGGACTGGGCACTCCTCCACAACAGTTCCCCCTTCACCATCTGCGAGAGCGAGGAGGAACACAGTGCACCATCCACAGCCACCAGCCCAGCGACCATGAAACCAAAGCCCACCACAGACACTGAGCCCGAGCCATGATACGAAAGCCGACGCCTGAGCCACAGATCGCCCCAGAGCCCGAGCCAACCAGGTCTGACCAGGTACATGGCCGGCAACATCACTTGTCCCTGTAGAAGAGTAAGAGGGGTCGGAATAGAGCCCTGTCCTTTTCTGAAAAAGGTTCTGGACTATGAGCTCCTTATTGATTTTGAACGTGATTTGTATCATAACTGTTTCGCCACCCTGCACCTAGCCTGTCTCATCGGCCAATACTGAGTTGTTGATGTCTGTTTCCGCCCTGCCTCCCACTCCCACCACCTCTGTCTGTTCTGCGTCGACCAAGAGCGCCGTTCCTGAGACATATGTCTGTCCTGTATCGGCTAGATTTCCGTTCTGTGAATGCCTGTCTGCACTTCCCAGTTCTTCAGCCCTGTCTGCACTTCCTCTCCTCAGCCCTTCATCTCCTCCCACCTTACCTGTTTGTTGCTTTGTGAATTCGCCTTGGCCTGAGTGTTCGCCAGTCCAGCCCTAGACAGTCAAACCCTTTGCTCCATCTAGAACCTCCGTGCCCATCACTCCACCTCAGCCAGACGGCTCCACCGGCTCCACCGGGCTTCCTCATCCCTCCGGCGGCGCCTTGGTCAGTCATCGCTCTGCCTGCAACATGGACTTCCGGGCCTTCAGGGCTCTGGCACCCTGGGTTCACCTCGGCTCATCATCCCTACGGCGTTGCCTTGGTCTCTAAAGCCTGCAGTGTCGATCGGACTCTTCGCCTTGTAGGCTCTGCCAATTTTTAAAAATCTAATTCTGTTTGGTCACCTTTAATTACATTAGTGAAAATATATGTCCAAATGAAAATATTTCCTTTGTATTTGTCCTAGCTCTGGTTCTAAACACTGTCATTAAACTGTCAAGTGAGCAAATAGCAGAGATCAGTTTGAAGTGCTTCTTTTGTGGAGAAGGCAGGCAGGAATCCAGTGCTGGCTCACAGTCGAAAAAATCACCGTGACTAAATACTGTAGTTTAGTCAATGAGCTTGTGAGCGCAAACCTTACAGAGTGGCCAGTGGGGACATTTACAAGGTCCTGAATAATTAAAAGAATCATTGACGGTTGCAGTTGTTTAAAGAAGATGAGTCGAAACCACAATATGACACAGGCCAAGTCACATTTATTTATACAGTGCTTTATACAATACAGATTGTTTCAAAGCAGCATCACAGTAAAATATACTGTTAACTATCATAATAATTCATCAGTTATGAAACAAATAAATTTTCAGCTGTAAAGTAGCTCTACAGAGGACAATAGTGTCATTATTCAGTTTAATTCAGTTCAACAACAGTGCAAAGTTTATCAATTATGAAATTATGAAGTTCAGCAAAAAAGAAGCTCCACAGAAGTCAATAGTGTCAGTGGCTCAAGTCAGTTCAATGTTGATTTAAGTCGGTTCATTAACAGTGTCAGTGTACCAAAGGTCATGAATTATGAAAAAAAAAAAAAAATCAGCTCTAAAGCAGCTCTACAGACAACAATAATTGCTCAGCTAAATTAATTTAAAGTTTTATTCTCATCTGATAGTGTCAGTGCAGTCAAATCAATTATACTACTGAATATTAATTGTCTTTTAAACCACAACAATGAGGATTATAGCTCTTGCCGGCCATTATATCAGCGAGGAGAGAACCTGTTACATCAACCTGTTAACCTGTTAGAGGCAACACAATCATCTGTGCTCCAGAAATTTGAAGTGCTTTCCATATTTCCCGATCCAGACAGAGGCCCTGCTGTCTGTGCATAACAGGCTGTGATACGCCTGCTGTGACTAACAAATCAACACTGTGTGAATGCTCTTTGCTCTCAGTGGGAGAATGTGAACACTCTCCACAGGCTTGTTTCTGTCCTCATTTACTGACCATGTCTGAAGACCTGACACAGAGAGGTGAGTGTATAGCATTTGCAACATGACATCATGACTTTTGCGTAAACGTAAACATACACGCCACTTTCAAGTCAAGTGGTGTGTTATCTATACGCATTTTGAGCTATCCGCGTGTATCCGCGTGTATGTCTACGCCATTAATGTCCAAGTGATTCCGCGTATATGTACACGCCATTAAATGCAAAACGAAGCAAAATGTAGATCTACATCTGGGGAGCGATATTTTTTTTTTTCTAGGATGGTAGGGGAAGACTCATAAATGCTATTAACCCCAGTGACGGGTAGATTTAGGGACGGGGTTGAGGTAGGTCATATCTTTATATATACAGTAATAACGTTAAGTCAACTGCGTTCATAAACACGCTGAAAAGCGATTATGCGTGTTGATAGCACGCCAAAAATGGAAATACGAATTGACGTGTCATACACACGCAATTTTATGAGATCAGTCTGGCATTTGCCATCATTTCCAATGTAATGTCAGAATGACTCAAGTGAAGCAGAGGATACAGATAAAATGGCAAAGGACCTTCATAAACACTGTCCAAACCTGTATAAGGATTTCAATTCAGTCTATTGGGCAATACATTTCACCAAAATACACTCTTTGGAAAGTAAAACAAAACATATGTTTTAACACAAGATCCGTGTGATGAAATCACTTTCTAAAGTTGTCTGTGCAAAGTTATTGCCAGTTTTTCTACTCCTGTCAAGTCTTTGTGAAGCTCAAAAAAGAATTTAAGAAGAAGTACATCTGACTAAATCAACAATCTAGACAAGAGGCTTCAGACCAAATAAGACATTTCTGTTCAGAATTAAAAGGGCATTAACATGAAATAAGACACACCTTCGCCGTTCTGCTTTAAATCAATGCACATTAATTTCTGCTTATACCACTTACCCTACGTGTATTCACAACAAACTTTAATGAAATTACGTAAGTATTAAATGTCCAAATATTTCAGTTATTAAAATAACGATGTGATGATGTTTAGTTATTAGTTTGACTTAAACTGTTAAAGGTTGTATGAGCGATTTCAGGCCCAAAAAAGGCCCAAACATAAATGATCACATTCATCTAATCTTTCCTTACGATCCACTAGCTCCCCGCCCCATAAGCAGGCCGTCAAAAAAACGCGTCTCTGTAGGCAGCCTAGGCTCTGAGATCTGCACACAACAACAATTGGTTTCACCAACCACTCAAAACCAAAATAAATAGTGTTCCAACCAATCACCGACATGGGTTCGTTGATAGACGCTGGCTTCTTCTTCAGCTCCACCTTCGCCTTCGCGTGCAGCCATGCACGAGCGCAAAACCTCACAACACCCTGTCAGTGATTGGTGATGCTGCCTACAGAGACGTGTTTTTTTGACAGCCTGCTTATGGGGCGGGCAGCTAGCGGATCGTTAGGAAAGATTAGATGAATGTGATAATTCATGTTTGGGCCTTTTTTGGGGCCTGAAATCACTGATACAACCTTTAACAGTTTAAGTTGAAAAATTTATGTCCAATTTGTTTTATTGTAAGAAATTGTATACACTTTTCAATTTAATTTTGTGTATAGGCCTACTATTAATACGTAGTAAATAAAGTGCTAAATGGACACCTTTGACGTCTTGCCAACGAGTGGTGCTTTTTTAAAAGCTATAAGGCAAGTTAAAAGTGCAAATATATTTTAATCATGACAAATCTCGCAATAGTTTTTGCACGTTAATGAATATGGCAATGTTAATGTATTTGGGCTTGGCAGATTAGATCTGCGAAGTTGCTGGTGCAGAGCAAACATGGACTTGCTATGACTGGTATAGATAGAAAGACACGCTGCTGTGAGTATGCCGCTGCCGCATAAAAAGACATACTGCATAACTCCAGTAGCAGATTTAGGCAGGTGGAGCTGGGGGAGGTAGAGGGTTTCAGAGGAACTAATTGCATGCCAACAGCAATCACTGAACCAGACTATTTAAATGCAATATGTAAGTATTAAAATATGTATATACATATTACTGAACTTAAATATACAAGCTAGATAAATATTCTATCATTATAGAAGAAAATTTTAAAATGGCACTTAGAGGCTTTTGCATCTGAACTCTTCATATAGTTTATGTTTCCCCTCTTGAATGTGTACTATTTCAGATATGATAAATAATGTTTGGAATAAAATAATGTGTCTTACATTCAACTATGTTAACTGTAAATGCAATACCTGATTCCCCGTCTCACTTCATTTTCTTTTATGTCTCGGTCGCTTTTTGTACCCGTAGACCCGTAGGCTGTTTGTCAGAGAGTAGCCAAGAGACCTCGTTCCCATTTGGTTTTGCTAGCATGAACACATCTGAGTCCTCCAAACGTCTCCCTCAGGAACCTGTAACTGTGGATTGCAGATTCACACTAGCTTGATGGAGAAATGCCCTAAACATAACATTAAGCATCATGAAAGTAGAAATGCTTCCTGAATGAATCAAACTGTCTGGAAATGTGTGGGAAAAAATGAGAAATGAGAAGCACAAATGCAAGATTTTTAAATTAATTAATAAATACAGCAAAGGATTAACCATTTTCATTAGCATAACTTTCGCATTGTGCATTCAAACACCCCATAAACATACAACCCCCCCCCCCCCCCCCCCACCCCCCTGCAATGTTTACTTCATACATCATATATAAATTTTAAATACATAATTAGATGTAGCTAAAATTAAAGACCTCATATCATATGCTATAGGGTTTGCATTTTGAGTGCATTTCTGAATGAAGGGCACTTTTGTTAATTCACATCTAGATGCTAATAACTCCATTGCACAATATGAATTACACACTGCAAAACAGAAATCAGTATCATCATTAAGAGTCATTTACTTCGTTCACATTAACAGTGGAAAGCTTACAGCATTTGGAGTGAATAGAAGCAAATGGAATCAGTGTGCCAGGGGCTTCAGTGTCGACACACAACCTCACACTTTCATTTTCATTTATAGCTCATTTGCCATGAGCAGACAAGAGCAAAGCAACTGAGAACAAACATCCTCCCGGCAGTTTTGATCATTTATACTTACTAAATATTTGTCAATATTATGTTTTCAGAGTATCCCATTAGCAGCATAACTATTATCGAAGTAATAGTGATCTTGAGACACCAGAGGAACATGTTAAACCTTTCAAAAGGTTTTGTATGAAAACAAAAGGCCATTCATTGAATTTCCATATCTCCATATTCCATATCTTTTTCTCATTTGTATGACTTTCAAGAGGCTTTCAGAGACAATAATGCACCATACAAACTGAAAATCTGAAACGCAAGTCTATCAAATTTCACTAACATTTGTCCATATGCGCTGCATAAAGCTGACAAAAGTTAAATATACAGTATTTTGGCTATACGCCAGCATGAACGTTTTCAAAGTAAACTTTTTTGTTGCACGCAAGAAAGTCATAGCCTATGGGTTCTGAATTTTCATTTTGGGTGAATCACTGTAAGAAACTTAGACAGACCCTTAACCTTATTGTTTTAATAGTAGGCCTACCGATATATAAAGCCTCCTGTCATATTTGATTGACAAATTTCTAAATGATCAACATTATCAAAACTTGAAAAACATTTTGTAGTCAATCTACTATGCCTTTTGCCGTCTGATTGTACTACTGGTATTACAAAAATATTCCAGCTGATATAAATATAGCATTTAGCGACCTAGGGCCTCATTCATTACCCTCCCCCTTGTTCTTTTTTTTTTTTTCACCCTTCTCAGTATTCCTCAATCTATTAATTATAAATAATATAACAAGAAAAATTATAAAGAACGTTTTTTTCTAATTATTTTTTTGTGAACAGTGTATAGGGTCACTAACGACCCGAGGTATGTAGTGTAAGTATATATTTTTTCTTGCAACAATTAAATCTTTGATGACTAAGTGCAGCAATGTCGTATACACAATGATGTGATATTTCACTCAATTACCATGCATAAAATAACAGAATACACAAGTATTATAAGCACAACTTGAAATGGACTAAGCGATTCACTGCAGAGCAAGTACTGAACGGAATCAAATATTAGTGTCACTGTCACTTGAAGGAGGATACTGGTAAATAAACTCCCAGCGATACAAATATTGATTATGGAGATGTTGAAGATGATAGTTTTGAGAATATAGTTGAGATTGTGATTATAAACCAGATGCTGAATATATTGGGAAAATGAGCTCTGACGTTGAGAGTGATGATGGTAAAAAACATCGTATTCATTCTTTTGTCATTGTTATTAAAAAATCAATGGAGTTTTATATGATTTATTACAATTTAGAGAGTGATCCATGTTAGAAACAGATCCGGGTCGCTAAAGACCCGAATGTGTAAGAATGATTGGCAAATCTTTCATCTTTCAGCATTTAAGGGTTGGAAATTAGATTTGTCTGACTATTATTTCATACATCCTTTACAGGGTTAAAGATGTTCCTATTCATTTCAGTCACTAATGAGTTTGTATTGTAATTTACTTTGCAATCAAAGCATAAAATGGCGGTTGGGAAGAGGGCATTGTGACTGATTATGTTAAAGGTGAAAAAAAAAGGATTGCTGTACATCAGATTGGAATTATAATGGAATATTGTATTGGACTAGGGAAATAAGGGTCTTGGACACAGAAAACACATTTCAGCTTAATGAGGCTTTGAAACCGGTTGGGTTCAATGTCACCCTCATTTGTCCCACTCAGGTTACCCGAGCATGAAATGTTGCCTTTCACTGTGATTGCCAACGGCTATTGCCCCTACCATAAAGAAGGTGGATCGTGCAAAACGACTGTGGGGCTATTTCGCATAAACCGCGCATTACCTTTGCTTTTAATAAACAGAAAAGGAAGCATCAGCTGTAGTCTGGGTTTGATTGGATGAAAGCACAAAACAATGGATTACACGATTCTTCTTAATGCTTTTTCAAACACTAAACACAAATCTCCGTGGTCCACTTGGCGAAAAGGCCAGACGACATCCATCACAGCTAGAAACTTAATGAAACGAGATTGTTCTTCAAAATTGCAAACGCAACAGATAACTGTCCATGACCATTAGAAACCTGGCTGCATAGGGCTGTCCGTTAACCCCATCATAAAACACCTTATGAGAATGGTATGAGGCCCATAAGTATTGTGTAATAATAAAGGACAGACATCTCTAATAACCACTTTAAATCACAGCGAGCCGCCCATCTGAGTTTTGAGTACAGGTAGATGCATAACAGCCGAAGCCAAAGAGCATGGCAGCTACACAGCGTATAAATACATCTCCGGAATATGTGGATCGCAGTATTCATTACATCTGATAAATCAGACTTCTCTAATATAATTTGAGTGATCAGGTAATAATGATTGATAAGGTCACAGGCTCACAGTACAGAATAAAAGTAATATAAGATGAGAAATAATTACCAGCAGGTAAATATATGATTGTTTCTGTGGAAAGCATCTTATCTTGGGAGATTAGTATCTATTAAAAGCATAAAGAATGCTGGATTTGTCAGTGAATAAAGTGGAGGTTCCATGTTTTATTCAATAGCAAAGCTAATTCAATTGAACAAAAGCCTGTTTTGTTATTTATTTGACAGTAAAACAGATTGACTCTTTGTTCTTCATCTATATGTGTCCTGATACAAAATGAAATATGGGTTCAATACAAGTTAAGCTCAGTCAAGAGCATTTGTGGCATAATAACAATATACACAAAAAAGGCAAAAATCAAAGTTACCTAAGTACACTTGTTTTAACTGTTTTAAAAGTAAGTGTTCGTGCTGCTTTAAAACACCAAACCCTGATTTTAGTCAACTTGAATTGTGAAATTGTACAACTTGTACAAGTGACAACTTGGATATTTGATTTGACTAAACTTAAAATTAAGGCAGCGCAAACAATTGGTTGTTTTAAGTTGACTTTTTTTGTTTTGTTTACAGTGACACCAAACATTGCTTTTAAGAACTACAGTACGAGTGAGACAAAGATTTTACAAATCAAATCAAATCAAAATCCTGCATTGTAGCCATTGAGCACATGGCTCATCTACCATTAGCAAAGAATAAGGAGAGGGATAAGGGATTAAAAAAAAAACACTGTTTGAAAGCAAATAATAGGGCATCATTCAAGAAAAGTAGGAAACTAAAACACTGTTCACTTTCCCTTTTAGCTGCCCAAATCAAGGTGTCGTAAATCCTGTGACATTTTCTCTTTCTCTCTTATACACACACAAACCATGAACTGATGTACATTTCGTTAAGTGAGTAGGGCAGATTAAACAAAAAACTGAACCGATGCTAAACCGCACTCTATGCTGGAGGTTGCTCTCTCTGCGAGAGTACCGTAAAACTTCAAATAATAGGCAAGTCCCAAATAGACGCCTGTCTCTTTTACACGCCTGGTGTGGCGACAGGTTTGGGTAAATAAAGGCTCTTAGTTTCGGGTTGTATTTAATCGGTGAGTGATGTAGAATAGAATGACTGCTGCGCTTGACAGGGCGCAAACGAGCAGAGAGAGAGAGAGCGCCCCGGCCGCGCACCTCTCTCGTCCTTCAAACAACACGAGCGCTGTCTTGCTCTCTCTCCCTCGCGCATATTAATCAAAATCAATTGACACGATAGTAAAAGGTCGGAAGACCGCAGTTTCATGTGGAGCATTTGGGGATTTTTAGTGATTAGAGACTCTAGGAACAACATCTCAACACTAAATTATAAAGGCCTGTCTCAAACACAAGCCGGTGCAATTCGACGATTTGGGAAAATAAAAGCCCGGGCTGTTATTTGAAGTTTTACAGTATGCCTGTTCTGACATATTTACATCATGCGCTCGCGGCTAGCTCCCACCTCTCGCGCTCAAGCTGACGGAAGAAGCGCGCGGCTAGCTCTTTACAACACGAGAGCTACCCCGCCCTAAAAATACACCATGCGCTCGCGGGTAACGGCAAACCGCCTCAAGCGCTCCCACGTTTTCTTCCCTCGTCGAGCCTCGACGGAAGAAGCGCGCGGGTGTTGAAGGTGTGCCTCCTCTAAAGGTGTCCGTCGTCCGGGTGAAACAGGATGCTATTTTTATTTACCCGCCACGGTGGCCGGTAGGTGAAGCGAGTTTACCCGCCACAACACAAAATCACCCGCATTTGGCTGGTGGCGGGTGCTAATTTCCATCCCTGGGCATCATTCAAGAAAAGTAGGAAACTAAAACACTGTTCACTTTCCCTTTTAGCTGCCCAAATCAAGGTGTCGTAAATCCTGTGACATTTTGTCCCATTTAGTTACTTCGGCTGTAGACCTTCGAGGGAAAAACTCTGCTGATGCAGCGAACGATCATTCAGCAGGGGAATCTGTAGCGAGAGAAGGGAATTAATGTACTAGATTATACGATGTCTCATTGTCTACCCTCTAAGGCAGCTTTGTAATTGAAATACAGCTTCTTAAGTGATTGATTTAAGACACACGTTTGATTCCAGTGCAGTTTGACATAATAATCATTCACTAGCCAGACTCGTAGCCATAAATTCGAATCCACATAAAATAGGCGTATTCTGTCCAACAATGACATACAAAAAGACCAACAACAGTTTGTGTTGTTTTTACATGCAATTTAGGGCAGGGTGAATCTGAAATAGCAAGAAAAAAAGTCAGTCATTCTAAAAACTGCAGTGTCTGCAAATGATTAAACAAAAGACACAATTTGCAGAAAATGTGATATTGTTAAAATCACAAAAAGATACGATGATTAAAACAATTCAGTTTCGCTTGTGAGTATCTTTGCTGCTTTTACTAAGAACATGAGAAAATAATTTGTATAGTTCAGAGACATAAAGCCAATTAAATTAACGTTTAGCAAACGCACCGATTAGTTCTTCCTCACAGCTGCTCATAATATTAATCTAGTAACATTTAAACATATTTTCTGGAAATTGGGGATATACAGATTTGTATTAAGAAATACAATTGTGTTACTGTCAAGCAATCTGACTGGTGTGCAATTTTTCTCAAGTGCTTTTTTAGATTTTATGCATTAGTCGCTCAGTGGTCTGTGAACGTGCAGTCTGAGGTAAGGCTAACTGTCCACAGCCATTTTTAAATGAGAAAATAAAAACACCATGAAACTTGTTGCAAAGCATATTATCGGTCAAATATTTTTTTTGTTAAAAGAAATGAACACCTTTATTCGGCAAGTATATGGCTTAAATTAACGTCCCCCACAAAGGTAAAACATGTTGGTCCCCATGAGGAAAACATCATACTAAGTGTTTTTTTGTGGAAATGTAAAAACGCAGAATGTTTTCTGCGATTGGTAGATTTAGGGTTAGGGGATAGAATATACAGTTTGTACAGTATAAAAATCCTTATGTCTATGGAATATCCCCATAAAACCTGAAAACCAAATTTGTGTGTGTGTGTTGTGAGTCTTTTTAAGAAATAAAATAATCAGAAAGGAAAACCTTTTTAGGATATACTATGGGGATGTGAGATGTTTTGGGGGGAAATTGAAAAATTTTTTAGAAAAAATGGGAATGCTCTTTATATGACTGAACCTAAACTGAATCTAATGATCCCCCCCCCCCCCCCCCCCAAAAAAAAGTGTGTTTCAGCTAAAGCTGCTGTAAGTTTGGACTTTCAGGCTGGAAATGAATGAGCGTATCAGACCTGATCACACAAAGATCTGCACGAGTCCTCTGAGGAGTCCTGAAAAGACAGAATCAAAAAGATCCTGCAGGGAAGAGTTCTGGGAAAGCACAATCAAACACGCCTCTCACTGAAATGGAAGAGGCTGCCACTATTTGACCAGCCCGGAAGGTGCAATTCACCCACTTTATAACACACACTCAGTCTCCCCTGCTCCAGCAAACACAGCAACGCATCCTACAAACCTTTTGAAGTAAGTGTCAGCAAAAAGTGATGCTTTCACAAAGCCTAACCCCATCGAGGGAATTTCTGAAAGTACTTGTCTCTTTTCTCCTTTTTTTCAGGTCAACCTTCCTCTTTCTCCCTCTATATAGTTGCTCATGAATTTCATGGATATCCTATCAACAGAGATGGGCTTCAGAGGTTTAATTAGTCTTTACCAACAAGTTTTTATGTCTTGTATTTTTATTCTAGTATCTATTTTTCTCACAAATATATAGACTTGATTCTGCTATATTCTTCAGATGTAGTCTTGTAAGCCAGATATTTTAATATTTAACTTGGACACACCATCGGTCGACCATCTGGGAATGTCGGACCGTGTTTGAGCGTTGGTCAGCTTAGTTTTTTTGGTGTGTTCCACAACGTTGGCTCGATGCCGTCAGGTGTTTTTGGACCGATTCAGCATGTTGAACGCACATGCTAGTTGACAGTCGCGTTAAGTCCTTTTGGTGTGTTCAAGCACAGCTTTTTGTCAGAGATGCAGCCGACGAGAGGTGACAACACAGTTTGATTTCGTCGCTGCTAGTTCTTTAATGTCGGCTTGGTGTGTCCCTGGCTTCAGTATAACCATTTAAGTTTGATACATACTGCAGTTTATTGTGCATGAAAGCTTAAAGAGTAAGTTTCACCCTAAAAATTTTAATTATTTCATAATTTACTCACCCTCAAGCCATCCTAGGTGTATATGACTTTCTTCTTTCAGCCAAACACAATCGGAGTTATATTAAAAAATATCCTGGCTCTCCTAAGCTTTCAAATGGCAGTGAATATCAATCAATGGAGTAAGTTTGGGGCAGGAATCTTCTTTTTTGTCCCGATCAACATGAAGGCTTTTGGAAACCTGTTCGAAAACAGTCATTATTTTTTAACTAATAAAATAAAATACACTTTTCATTTTCTCAGAAGCACTCATTTTCACAGTGTATACGTGGGATTATACATTAAGCAATTATTTTTAATTATTATTATATCACTATACGATGATGATGAGACTGATGATGATGAAAATGTATTTATTAAAAAAAAGTTTCCACCTATGAGCAGATGTCTGTCCACACTGAACTGCTATGCGACTTAATCTGAGCCAAGCAGAATATGTTTTATGTTAAATGTGCAATATAGAATTGTGGATTTAACAATGGACGGGGTTATATAAATAGAAACTAAGTGACTAAAACGCAGAATTGCATGAAAAAAAATAACGCTGGTTATCTTTAGGACATGCAGAAGGTTAATGGGATCGCTTCAGATTAGTTCAAATGGTAAATTTAACCAAAAAATTATAATAATTCTGTCATTATTTACTCACCCTCAAGCTATTTTAAACCCGTACTGAGTCTCTTTCATCACACACAAAATATGTTAAGCAGGATTTTCACACTCCTTTTTTCCATTCAATTCATGACCAGGAACTATCAACATGCAAAAAAAGAAAAGATACAAATTTTAAGGTTCATTTCATAATTCCTAGAAGGATTCAGCATATATTTTAAAATATACCTTAACTGATACAGTATAATTGATTTATGACATTCAGTTTAATGTCAGCATGTGGTGGGCATCTGATGAAATATGTACTTCACTGTAGGATTTGACTTATGTGCTTGTTCAAGTGCAATTAGAAAGAGGACAAAAAATGTCTCAGGGGAGAATGAGAGGGAAAGAGAGAGGGAAAGAGTCAATGAGGGAGGCAGTCAGACCCCTTTCATCATTATTCCACTATCTCTTTGGTCCACAAGCAGACTCAGCATTCATTGTGACGCTCTATTGTCCCCCATCCATCTGTCACCATGGCAACCAACGGGGACACCCAAGCCCTGCCATGGGCTCGTTTGTGCTCACTGGTGCCACAGCCAGAGAGGAGAGGTGTGTGATATCATTAGAGCTCTTGAACACGAACCTCTGCTTCATTAATGATGTTTATAGTGCGAAATGTAGGGCTGTCAAATGTGTTCACCTTTGAGTCAATTACATATGTTGAAAACATTTTTTTTTTTTTAAATGCAATTTGCTCTTTTTACAGATGTTGTGCTAAATACGTATTCTGTCTGTGTTTGTAAACCAGTCAAAACTATTTGAACTTCATAAGAGTGTTCAGTACACTGAAGCCGGTCTCTCGATTAAACAACTGAGGGAGAACAAATACTTTCATAATGGCTACATTCCTTATGAATCAAATTCAAACTGGACTTCTTACATATACAATCATGAAATCAATGCAACTAATGTACTGACTGGCTCTGTGGAAACACACAATTTGGTTTCTATAAGGGAAATATCAGTACCTTTATATCAAGAGTTCTATTGCTCAGGTAGACTAATCTGGTGTCTCAGTGTGCAGTGCTGATGCATTAGCTCTTTCACAACGCCGGTGTAAAGGTGATTTCCCCAGGCACTGCAGCAGCTACAAAAGGGCTTGTCAGTTAACCTGTCCATTGTATTGGTGTCAGAGTATATATGGGGGCTAAGGGAGTACTGAGAGAGGGAGTACTGAGAGAGAGAGAGAGAGGAGAGAGAGAGAGAGGGAGAGAGAGAGAGAGAGAGAGAGAGAGAGAGAGAGAGAGAGAGAGAGAGAGAGAGAGAGAGAGAGAGAGAGAGAGAGAGAGAGAGAGAGAGAGAGAGAGAGAGAGAGAGAGAGAGAGAGAAAATACCCAGAGCAATATAGGGAAGAGGTTAAAGGCATTTGTCAGCTGACAAAAAGCTCTAAATGATGCATTCTGATGATAGCCTTTCACAGGACGGGCAGAGGGAAGTTATGCATAAAGTAAGAAAAGAACCCATCTAATCAAGGTTGGCTGCAAGAGAAAAGCATTAAGAGAAAAGCATTATTTTAGACATCCAAAAGCCATCGCTTCTAAGAGGCTCTCAACGACAGCAGTTCGAATCAACCTGTATTATATAGGTGACCCTTGCAGCTTTAAACCAACTATTTCAGAAAACAAGCATCTTTGCAACTGGACATTTCATTCAAAACTTTAGATATAACACTTGTGCAAACCTCCCTTTGAGAAACTATAGCCTCTACAACATGATCTGAATGACTGATCCAGCAATAAACTTTTCAAGCACCCCCACACATGCTGCAAATGGACTCTCCACTTGATCCAAAGTGATGCATGATTACCTTTTAAGTATCAACTGCTGCTTTAATTTCTTTTTGCTTATTGGCCTTGTAGCAGACACCATTATCCGAAGTTTAATTGCACGAAATTGCCCTCCCAGGAACAATCTGGGGTTAAGTGCAAGGCATTTTTTTCTTAGGTTCATAATGATATCCATTTGGCCAGCTCCACCCCCTGGCACCACCGTCCTGTATAATCAGACAGGAGTTGAAACCCTGCAACAGTAATCATGCAGTGCTTCATGTAGTACTTTACTCAAACGCTTCTCATTTAGCGATTATTTTTTGTAATATAATTTGTTATTCAGAGAAGTTTTGAAGAACATTCCACAGCTAAAATAATACATTAAGGACTATCTCTGAATGCCCGTACATGGCTTTACAAATTTAAGACACATGTAAAACAATATACTCAGGCTTAATTAGTCAAGGAGATTAAATTTTAACGCTAATTTAATGCTAATTGCAAACAACGAATGTCCCCACCAAATAGACCCTAGAGAAGAAGACCTAATTTAAAATATTAACAAAAACTATATATATTTCCTATTTATGTTTGTTTTTATTTAAGTACATTTTGAAGAAACAAAATTGACAACTTAATGAGACATGAAAAGTCTCAGAGCTATGAAAGAGAAACCTCTGAGCAATAGGATTTCAATCACTTCCTGAGATGCCTACTTATAATTTTGGAGAACATAGGATTCATTCAATGTTTAACTGAAACGTTTAAACATGTCTATTCAGAGCAAATGCAGTCTATAGGAAACTCACTAGGTTTGCAAACCCAGTCTGTTGGAAGAAGAGAACAGTTCTGAGGAAATCAGAGATGATCAGGAGATGCAAGAAAAGCACGATTCCACTCTCATTTGTTATTCCAGAGTCAGACAGTGAGGTGAAAACAACAGGGACAAAGCGTACGCTGGGAGATGGAGACAGCCCAGAAAGAAGAAAGAAAGAGACAGGCAGGTTTTAAAGCTAAAGCATGTTGAATATCGAATCCTAGTGTATTGCAAATGCTGACAGTTCCAACAATTTATTTGACTTTCAACAACCACTAACAACAAGATTTTTTCAAATGCATCTCGGGCTAAATATAATGAAGCAGAGGAAGATTTTATTGCTCAAAGGTTGCTCTTTGTTTTCCTATAATGTCTTTGGAGAGATGAAAACAGAGACACGGGAGGCAATAGTTGAAGTGCATGGTAATAAAAAGAAAAATCCAAATCCAAAAATTCCGACTTTGAATTGGGAGTTTTTTTTTTAAAACTCAGTTCTGAGAGAAAGTCCGAAAAAAAAAAAAGCGGAATAAAGTCCGAATCGTGAGATAAAAATGTGCAATTACCTTTTTTATTTTTTTGTTCCATGGCATTGTATCGTTCAACTGGTCGAGGTTAATATATGATTTACAAAGTAATAAGTATGCAATACTTTTTAAAGATAGTAATTAATTACTACAGAAACCTACTCACAACTGTTGAGTAACTTACCCAACGCTGCAAGGTGCAAACAAGCTTCTATAACCAAGACCAGGAATATAGAGCTATAAATTCCTAAAAAAAAATAGCATATAAGATCATTTGCTGTTGGAATAATTTGATGAAAATGTTTTATGTTCATATTAAGATCTCTTACTTTCCAGTCTCTGGTAGCTTGTCAAAATCTGAATACAAATGTAAGGAAATGTTGATATCTCTACTGAAACAGATGAGACATATGTGTTTTATTCTTATATCTCAGGAGACAAATCTTCAAATCTGTGATTATTTTCTCCTTTCCTTTGTGTAAGAGGCCGTCTTTTTCAGCATTGCATGCTTTCATATTGCCCTTGATACAGTATTACCTCATTTTGATTTCATGCCATGCATGAGTAACAGTACACTAATAATATCATGTGAAACTACAGTAAAATACAGAAAAAAGTGCTGCAGTACTTTTTTTTTTAAGGAAAGGCATGGTATTACTTCCTAAATTCATCATCCGCTGAAGCAAACTCTGACATTTCTCATCATTTCATCAGCTTCTTTTAGCAAATAACCAGTGGACAATCCGCAGGCAGGAGAGTCACCGCGATTGTGACCTCTTCAAACATACACACAAACAAACTCAGTGAACAGTTTGAAGTGTGAGCAAACAGTAATGATTTCACAAAGGTTTGTCACTTAATGACAATGTGAAGCCTTTGGTAAATTAATGGCAATCATCTGTCCAAAAGAAAAAAAATTATAATTTGATCCAGCTTTAAAGGGTCTGTATTCTCCCCCAGTGATGGCGTGACCAAGATGCGAGTCACAGGTCAGTGTTAAAAGGGGGGAAAAAGTGCCTTCTTTATTGCTGTTTGAGTTTATTCAGCATGCTCAAATTCATCTGTCACTTGCTAGAAGCCAAATTAGATAGATGACAATGTGTCTGTGACATTACCTCAAAAAATAATGAACAAAACCACACAACCTAGACAACTTTAAGCGAGGCTACAACCTTTGTTATTCGTACCACCGGTGGCCATTAAGTGAACTGCAGCCAGCAACGTTTCGCTTGCTCGTGTTCGCCCTCGTGCACACGTAACATACAAGACACTGAACATGACTCAAGGCCCCGATATACCAACCCGATCTCACGGCAATTCGTACAAATTTTACGAGGTGACTAATTCGTACGAATTCATACGACCTCACTCGTACAAATTCATAAGATGTTTCCTTATTCGTTGTACGAGTTACTAAATTCGTATGAATTCGTACGAATGACCTACCCCTGACCCCGCCCCTAAACCTACCCATCACGTGGGTTTAGACAAATCATACGAATTTATACGAGTGAGGTTGTACGAATTCGTACAAATTAGCCACCTTTTAATCACTAGTACGAATTCGTACGAATTGGTCGTGAGATAGCGTTGGATGTACTCACAGCGAAGTTCTTTTTCATTACTCCCTAACAACTCAAAAGAAATTGGAAATTTTGCAGCGATATACAGACATTTAGATGAAAATATGTTGCGCGCTTTCCAGCTGTTGAGAAAGCATCTGATCATAGTGATGGTATATATTTGCACAATACACATTCTAATGATTCACAGACAAGTCATGTTGTCTTATATGATTTCATAGCCTGGGCAGAGTAGATAACATTCATGGAAAATCTGCGAATAAGAATTAGAAATGATGCATAATAACCAGGGCTGTCAATCTGTTAAAAAAAATATGACCAAATTAATCACTCATGTCAATTAATTAACTGAATTAATTGCATAGAATAATATTAGCTGAGAAAATCCTACAAATGAAGATAAGTCAAAGACATTAGCCTACATTATTGTGGCATGAGATTAGAAATGTCTTTGGAAGCAAACGTATTGTTTCTTTCATTCCATCATTGAACACAGACTGACCTACAGGCCCCAGTAATTGGGTTTGTAAACCAACCATAGAAACATACACTAACAGCATGATATATGAGGCACAGAATCACTGTGAGGAACTGCTACATGCCTGTCTTTAATCTGAGAGGACCTCTCCTGAGAAACATCTATTCTGACCATGATCGGCCGGCTAAGTTTTCTCGCAGTGCGATGTGTATGCTAACTCAGCACAGCTCTAACTTGGCAGCACCACAGGCCTAGCTTATGTGAATTAAATGAAACCCTCCTCCATAGTGTCATGATCATCTTCATAAACATGGAATGACGCAGAAAATGAACTTCAAAGACACCAAACTACTGCAACACCTCCTCTCTTCATTATGGAGCACTTAGCTTTTTTCACCCTCCGCGATTTACTGCTATATTACATATTTGTCATAAATCGGTTAATAAAATAAGTCAAAGCAATAAATGCAATGTTAGCACTTTACAATAATGTATAGGTTAATGACATTATTTAACGCTAATATTAATTAGGATTAATAAATGCATTCGAATATTGTTCATTGTTAATCTCAATATTTACTAATACATTTTTAAGTTTTGAAATTATGAACATTTTTTTTTTTACGTAAACATGAACATTTGGTTACACTTTGTTTCGATGGTCCACTTTAGACACTACTAACTATAAGTACATGTCAACTAACCCTCATTAGAGTTGTTGACTGTTAGATTAGGATTAGGTGTCAGGGTTTGGGTTAGTAGAACAAGTTAGCATGTACTTACAAAGTTATTTATTGTCAGCAGAATGTCTGTTGGTGGACACTCAAAATAAAGCGTCAGCAGATATTAAACAGACAGTCTATAGTATACTCTAATGATGGCTAGATGTATAAGTTACTTATAGTTAGTAAAATGTCTAAAGTGGACCTAGATCGAAATAAAGTGTCACTGAACATATTTATTAATTGACATTAACACAGGTTAATAAATGCTGAAAAAATATATTGCTCGTTGTTAAAGCTGCAGTCCGGCGTTTTTCCTCTTTGTCGCTATCTCTGTTCAAAATCTGCAATTGCAGTCATTCGCGGAATTATCAACTTTACGTGAGTTGTGCTTCAACCTTCAACACCCTCGATACGGCACAGCGCGGATGAACACAATGTTTGAGGAGACTGTGAGGCTGTCAGTCGCTGTGCCGGTGTGGATACTGGCATTCAGGATCACAGATTATTCTTTGTGGAAGTATGACCAACATAAGAATTTTCAGCGGAAAATGTCATCTGAACAAGTAAGAAACATCCACTTTTGTTCTGGTTCTGACATTGCAGTAATTTGCGCTGATTGAATCTAACAATCACTTATAAGTTATCATGTCACGCAAAAACGTGCAAATTATACTTTGTTCTCAAATTGTTAATGTTAACAACATCAGCATTGCGTGACTACATGTAATGTCCTTCCGATATGTATCCTTGTTTTCGCATGGGCCGGTTGCAGTCTCTTTTTTTCTGTAGCCACTCCGAAGTCCGAACGAAGTCTTTTGCATTTTACAGCGGGTGAATCTCTAGTTGTCACTGGTGATTGTCGTTTGAACCTTTCTGGATCCGCCATCAAATTGATAAGTTTAATTATATCAAGTGCTGTGAGAAAAGGCTATAAATCTCCACCTCCAACATCCTCACACGCAATATAGCCTAGCCGAGACTCTTCTTTATGTGTACAGATGTGTGTGTACAGATGTGACGCAAAGACATGCTCGAATCTCCCGCGGAAATCCACCAGTACCACTGGAAATAAAAACATAGTTTTTAGGCAAGCAGAGAGTTTTGAACACTGGCTGATTATGTATTTTCTCAAATATGTATTTTGGATAATTTTTAACCCCCAAAAAAAGCTACGGACTACAGCTTTAATGTTAGTTAATGCAAATGAGACCTTAATGTAAAGTTTTACCAATACGATTTGTTCACACAGATTATCACATTAAATTTAAATGTCACAAATAAGCTTTTTGATCAGTAACATACAGTAGAAACAATGCTGAATGCTGCATTATAATGCATAACATTTCTAAAATCCTTAAAACATTATTTCCGATTATTTTATTATTTTTTATAAAATTGAAGCTTCTTGGCTTGTAATAATGAATATGTTAGCCTTACTGTTATATAGTGTGCTCCAAAACGATGACAAAATTCGCATTTAGAAGATATAAGGATTCAAAAGTTACAGTCTCTCACTTTCGCCAATGTGGATCAATGATTTTGATGATCACTCTGCACTTCAGCTTCTCATCAGATTTTCTGTCCAATCAAATGCTGCCTAGAATCTATAGCATCCCTCGGCCACTTGTTCACGCTATTACTATATTTTATATATATGGTAAATGGTGCGCACTATATAGGGGATAGGAAACTATTCAGACAGTGTAAATATGCTTTCCATTGGCGCAAAGGAAGTATCGTCATGCGTTAGTGTCACACAACCCGCCGCAGCGGTTCAACACAGAAATCTATTATTTAAAGCGATGTGGAGGAGATTAGGAGGAGAAGCGGCATTAGAAACAGCGCTGAAGAGTGGAAGATATAACCCATGCAACATACATTTCAAAATGACACATCTACACAAACTACACTTTTACAACTACACATCCTTAGCATGATTATCATCACTGTTATGCTTATAGTAACAGTTTCATATTAAATCTACAGGGGGAAACATTAGACTGTGACTGTCATAACCTGTCAAATGTGACTTTGCCAAGCTCAACGGCTCTGGCCAAGCTGTGATATAAACTAAACACTATTGGTTATTTAAAAAAAAGGGGAGGAGCTGCTCAATATACCACACAGCTGAGGTAATCATGATGTTAATCCGCATCACAAATGCTGAGATCACCTTTTATTGAACCTGAACAATTCGTTTACAAATTAGGCAATTCATCAACTAACCAACAGATAGATAATAATCAATTACCACCAAAAGCTGGATGGAAGATTGCTGCCCTGTGCTCATCACATGGTGATCATATGTTTGCAAACAGATTGTGTGGAATATGCTGAGACTGGTCAGGAATTGGCCGTTCTCATCCAACAGTCCCTCTGTCAAGTAAAAGAGAGGTGAGACACAAAACAGAGGAAAGAGAGAGGTGGTGTGAGGGATGGAGTTCTTCATAATTCAGGAGGAATCAGTGTGAAAGAAGCTTTTCATCAAATGTTGAAGGAAGACACACAAAGATAGGACAGAGAACAGATGAAGCCATGCAGAAGCACAAACATACAGACAATATAAAACAATAATCACAATCCATATCATATCTCGGTAACACTTTATTTTGATGGTCCCTTTTGAACATTATGTTGACTATAAGTAACTTTGCAACTACATGTCAACTAACTGTCATTAGAGTATTTGTAGACTGTCTGCTTAATATCTGTTAATACTTTATTTTAATGGTCCCCCAACAGATATTCAACTGACTTTAAGTAACTTTGCAACATGTCAACTTATTCTAACCCTAAACCTATCAGTCTACTAATAATCTACTAACACTGTAATGAGAGTTAGTAGACTTGTAGGTGCAATGTTACTTATATTCATTAGGATCTGTGAAAGGGACCATCAAAATAAAGTGAAACCCATATCTCTCATGCATGGTCATTTTACTGTGTGGCTCTATTGGGTGTTTGGGGTGGTTGCTAGTGTGTTAGAGGTCATTATGGCATTGCTAGAGGTTAGCTAGTGTTCTGGGCGGTTGCTGGGAAACTACTAAATGACTGGTTATTTGTAAATGACAAGTTTTCGATGAAATTTCCATCCGTGTCAATGCTCATTCACCGTAGAGGCCAAAAGTGACGTCCGGTCTAGTAAAATTGACATATTCATCCTTGATTCAAATATTATTAAAATGTTCTTGGTATAATAAAACAATTGAAAGCATATTGAACTGACAAATATGTATATTTGCATAGTAATATAAAACCTGTACACTTTAAAAATGCAGGGTTGTTTTAACCCAAATTTGGGTCAAATATGGAAAAACCCAACTGTTGGGTTGAAAATTGAATTAAAAGATTTAACCCAATGACTGGGTTTGTCCATATTTTACCCATATTTGGCTTGAAACAACCCAGCATTTTTTAGACTGTATCATGACATATACTTTTACTATCTGAAAGATTTTGGTCATAATGTCTTCCACTACTATACACACTACAGTTCACACGTTGTTGTTTTGTTTTGTTTTTTTATTCAGCAAGGACACTAAAAACATCACAAGCTACAGCAAAGACTTTTAGATTATTCATCAAATAGTCCTGACAATGTATCACGGTTTCCACGAAAATATTAAGCAGCATAACTGTTTTCAACATTGATAAGAAACCATGTTTCTTGAACAGCAAGTCAGCATATTACAATTATTTCTAGAGGATCATGTGACACTGAAGTGAAGACTGGAGTAATGATGCTGAAAATTCAGCTTTGATCACAAGAATAATCTACATTTTAAATTATATTAATATAGAAAACACCTGGAAAATGAAGTCTCAAACAGTGCTTTACCTGCCATAAGTGCTTACAAGACTGCATAGATGTCTCTTTATTTGTCACACTGGTGTAAACAGGAGGCAAAGAGAGAAGAGCGATGGGGAAAAGAGGAGAGCAAAGCATACCTAAATATGTAAAAACATATGCAATTTAATGATTAATTCAGGCTGAAGCTTCAGGCTCACCCTCCCGCAACGCTACCTATTTTAAAGAGTGTGTTAGTCAGTTACACTGAGAATGAACTTGACTTTACATTTACTTGTCCTGGTTGTCTTTAGGGTGCAGGAACAGGCATATAGCCAGCTTTCTCTACTGTCTTTTAGCCAGGCGATGTTCAGTTCTCCTGTCCTCATAACTGTGCGCTCCATACTGACAGAGTTGCTGTCAACCTGCACATGATTAATAGAAATAGTTTCCAAGGATGTGAGCTGTATCCCACACTTCTTTAGGCAGACTTTTAGTTGGCAGACTTTCAGCCTCTTTCAATTTACTGTTACGTTTAGACATGTTGTGATTATTTAACTAAGCATCTTCAAGGTGTACAGTCAATAACACAAGTGCCCTGAGAACACACTTTTTTAACCAAGCTCATATTACCCATACAAACTCAAGGCAAGACTGTGGGTGAATACGGTAAACATAACCTTGTTTAATTTTTTTTACATATAGAATTACATTTTCTTACCACTCCATAAATCGAAAATACTGCCAACAGCGAGAAAAAAGTACATTGTAATCATATTTTTTAAAGATTTTTAATGCAAATGTTAAATCAACATCAGGTGCATTCATGCCATGTCATAATTAAAAGCGTTCACGTCCTCGTAGAACTCGTAAAAACAGCTCATGACCGCTGTACCACCTGGCGTTGATAGTGTTGCCAGAGAAAAGCATAATTCCCAGTCCGAGGACGTAAACAGCTTCGAGTAGAATGTCACGTGCTGTCATCTCAAAATTACAGTAATAATGACATGCTGTGAACGCAGCAAAACCTCTCTGTAAAAACGTGCTACTGAATTGGAGATTTGTTTGTTCATTTGTTTTTTGAGGAAACACATTTTGAAGATATGTATTGTAATTGAAATCAAGATGCAAATAGATAAAGTCTAATATTTAAATGTGTATTTTAGATGTTGTCTTTCTACTAGTCTAGAATAAGATGTTATGGACAATAGCCCAAAATCTCACAATTAACCAGTGCCTGAAAAAAGAAGAAAAATGTCTGTAGTGTTTTGCCTTAACCTTGATTATTGTCCATCAAAGGTAATATTTCACCACACTTTTTTAATTCCACCTCAGGAGAGGGACAGTGGTGAAGGGACAGCTCATAAACACAAATTATAGAACTTTCCATAGACTATGGACTTATTATGCCAGATAAACTATAATCAGAGTTGCTGTCTGATTCATTTTGTCCGGCACTTTTTTTTTCTACAAATAAGAAATGTGAAAGATTGGAAAGCTGAGGAGAAGATTTTCAGTAAATAACTTAAATTGCTGTCTGTCCATCACACAAAGCTATCATATGACTTCAGAAGACCTGCGCACAAGTTACAGACTACTTTTATGATGTTTTTTTTTTGTGTGTGTGTGTAATTTTTGGAGGTACAGTACCGGAGGTCACCATTGACTTTCATTAGGGAAAGGAGCAGCATGAGCAATCTGCTAAATATCTGCTTTTGTGATCCACTGAAGAAAGTCCTGCAGGTTTTGGAAGACATTTTTGAGTGCATTTATCCCTTTAGCAGATATCACTGTGCAATGCTAATCTATCAGACTGTTAATCTAGAAATCATTAGATCAATTCAACAAGAACAAGCCTACAAAGGAGTTCTTAATCCAAGCTAGACAGTGAGACTGACACTGTATATGCACAAATAATGCATCAAAACCAATTTCTAGACAGGGCTGTTTGTGTGCATGTGTTTGTGCCAACTGGCAGTCATAAATGACCTCAGGCAGGCTTTCATTTTCTCGTCCTTCTCCAAAGTAATGTCAGCGCATGTGTTGGATTTGCCTCTAATTAAAACATGCCCGTCAAAGATGTGCCAGCGATTGTTTACCCTTATTGAAATTAGCTGCCCCAGCCTTCCATGGGACTTCCTGTCAGAAGCATAATTATCCAACACAAGTACATTTTGGAAGACATAATTCCAATGCTATCAAGTTACACTGCACCCCAATCTAGTCATCCCAAACAAAAGTTACCACTCTGCATTCCGATCAGCCTGTTCCATCCTTTTTTAAGTTCCTCAAAAGTCCCGTCAAAGTGAAAAGTCCCTTGGTCTGAAATTGAAATTTCTGGGTACCTTAGAGCGATGCGGTATAATTTACCTTCCTCTCTTCTGTTCTGTTTTCATCATGCCATTCCAAACTTCTAAGTACTTCTAGACTTTCGAAATCAACACAGTTTAGTTAGTAGTGGAAAAGTTGTAATTTTATAAAGCTGCTAAAATTTCTTATTAAACCCAAATGAAACGTAAACAATGGACAATTTTCGGTTTTGTAAGATCCCTGCATATTTCGCTCAGTTTTAAGAAACACTAAGTTTGTATGTACATGGAACGACATTGTATATGAAATGTGAATTATACATGGAAACCAGTGGTCAATAAAAAATATGCTTCAATCTGCTATATGCCTCAAAATTAGACCTCAAGATTAGTCTCAAGCAGCTCTTTATTTCGATGATCCACTTTAGACATTCTACTAACTGTAACTTTGCAACTACATGTCATTTGTAGACTGTCTGCTTAATATCTGTTAACACTTTATTTGTATGCTCCCAATAGACATTGTACTGATTATAAGTAACTTCGCAAATACGTCAGCTTATTTTACCAACGCGAACCCTAACCCTAACATAACAGTCTACTAACAATCTAGTAGTCTACAAATACTTTAAAGAGTTAGTTCACATGTAGTTGGAAAATCCCTAATGCTTAGTATGTTTTGTCTAAAGTGTTTTTTGTCTTACCATAAAAGTGTAAAGGCCCGTTCACACCATCATTCTGTTTATTATAAGCATGCTGCAGTTTTGTCTTCTGCTGCTTTAAATGCTTAAGCTCTTTAAAGCAGGATGGAATCTGATTGGCTGTCAATGTTTTTATCATCATCTGGGATCCTTCTGAAACAGATTCCAACGATATCGTTCCTCTGTGCTGTTATCATTATTGTGGTGTGGACTTTGCTATTCTTTTATATTTAAAAAATGATTTTGAACTACAGTATGTCTTTATCTTTATCGTTATAGTTATCGTCCTTGGTGTGAACAGGCCTTAAGATTGTTGGCTAATTACTGGGTGGTTAATTACTGGCCTAAAGTAAAAAAAAAAAAAAACTTATCTGATGTTCTGATGTCTAGACGTGGCTCAATCTCTCCATATCTAGGGAATTTTTCATCCGCCAATCCAAACATTTAGAAAGTAATCATGCACGCTTGTATTATTGATTAGAGGTTTGTTCAAATCCCTAACCTTAAGTATTAGAATCATACTTGCCTTAGCAAATACTGCCAGTGTTCGATTAACGGCAACAGATGCACTGAACATCGTATCAATTAGGAGGGTCAGATGACAGACTTCATTTAAGAATGAGACTTATACTAAGATCACAGGAGACAGATCAGACGCCACATGTGACCGAAACCAGCATGTGAGACACCAGCCTGCCTTCAAAACCATTAATCGCTTTAATATTTATTGTTCAACTGGATTTGCGTTAATTGACTGGGGTTTAGAATCCGCAGAATCTGGGCAAATCAGAGCTGTCGCAGCGGCGGTTGATGCACAACAGAGGATTTCATTATGTTCTTAATTAAGCTGAAATTCAAAAGTTGTGCAAACAAATGGTGGAAGAACAGAAAGAAAAAGCACTGAGAAAAGATAAAGTAGCCAGGCTTCAAAATGAAAGTAGCCAGGCTTCAATGCATGGCTGGATTTGAGAATGAATTCAGTTTAATTTGTGCAATCCTTCCATGTAGAACTACATATTTATATTAGAATATATATAGTTCTGAAGGTGTTAAAACATTGGTTGCAGTACATTAACATACATTAAAAACAATATTTTCCATATTAATATCATTATTATATCGACAACGCATTCTCATCCCAAGGCGTCATCTTATTCACACTTTTGACCATGCTTTAACAGGTAGATGACGCTCATCCTCGGGCGTCATCTAACGCCTTTAGCGTCAGTTAGATGACGCTTCCGTTATGGGTAGGTTTAGGTCTGGGGTAGGGTTAGCATCTCATATTGATGCTAAAGGGTGCCATGTGCGTCGGATGTTGACGCATGGTCAAAAGCGTCAGTTAGATGAAGCCTTGGGATGAGAACGGGCTATTTTATTGCAGTCAAATTTAAAGATTAGCCAGTATGTAACAAGTTTCTCATCTGATTTTAAGTTCTCAACAACTATATAAGTCTCAGGTGTCCCCAGAATGTGTCTGTGAAGTTTCAGCTCAAAATACCCCACAGATCATGTATTACCATGTTGTAAATGAAAAAAAATTTAGTGAGGAAAAACAGGCTGTTTTCGTGGATGTATCTTTAAATGCAAATGAGCTGCTGCACCCCGCCCTACGGTGGCCGAGAAGGGTCACAACACATACAAACGCCACAACAACTACATATTCAGAAAACACATCCAAATTCAGAAAACACATGTAAACAACGCCACAACAACTGCATATTCAGAAAACACTTCCAAATTCAGAAAACACATACAAACGCCACAACAACTACATGTTCAGAAAACACACAAATTCAGAAAACAACTTCGTCCTGCATGCGTTTTAAAGCCTTCTGATATATGGTTTTCTGAGCGCACACATCCGAAGCACACGCAGAGAAAGCTGGCTCATCCCGTGAGTATTAAACTGAGTGCTCTTTCATGTCTTATTGCGGTTAAACTGTCAAATACACACAAGGTTGTCAAAAACACAAAAGTTCACAAACACCGTCGGTTATGTCTGTGAATGAGTATATTAGATCTGTGTATTGAAAGCGTAATCACTCACTTTGATTATGAACCACAACAATAACTATTAATATAAAATAAATGAATTAACATAAGATTTGAGTTGACACTAATGGCCCGGGACAGTATGAATACAAAAGCAGTTGTTTTTCCACTGAGTTCACTTTCGGTTCTGACATGCACAAGACCTCCAATGTGTCTCTTTGCTGGTAAGCGTCTCAGAGGATGAGTTGTGTGGGAGAATCACACACACACACACACAGAGATCCACTGAGAATGAATCTGATTAATTGGTCTAACTGTGTTTTGAAATGTTTTGTGCCCACTGCACACCAGGGAGAACCAGCACTGACCAGACACACTCACAGACACACACGTTGTATTTAAATTTTTCATTTTAGACTTTCCATAGACAGGATGATTTTTATATTGAAGACGCACACACACACACACACACTTCCTGGACTTAACTGCTAGAATCTCTCACTGTGTCTCATTAATAATAGAGCTTCAGCACAGTTTCACCTTGCCAGGAGGAAAGTGTTTCATCATGGTGGGTGGTGCTAAAGGAAGACACAGGGGAGCAGAACTGTGTTTGCAGGTGAGTGTGTGTGAGGACACGTACAGGTTCTCCAAAACACTGGCCGACAGCTTGAATGTCACTGAATGTTCACTATGCAATGTTTAGTTCCCTATGTTTGCAGTGTTTAGTTTTTCAAGTATTTAGTTTAATTTTATTTGGTGCTGTAGTTTTTTTTTTATATGAGCCTTTCGCCCAGCACTCACATCCTCATATTAGCTGGTATTAAAGGACTGGTAGTTCAGCAAAAAAAAAGAAAAGAATATTTTGTCATTTATTCACCCTCTTGTCATTCTTCGACCAAACTTTGTATGCTATTTTTTCTTCTACCAAACACAAAATAAGACATTTAGAAGAAACTTTTTCAGCTACTTTTCAAGTTAAAATATTGAAGCTAAAATAAAAATAATAATAATAATGACTTGCATACTGGTACAGTGTAATCTTGAAAAGTCTCTGAAGCACAATGATCGACTGCATCAAACATGGTGATGCAAATCTCAAATCTCTACCAGTGACTAAACTATATCATGTTTGACGTTTGCATCACTAAGTATGCGTGTATGAGTGCTTCTTCGGGAATTTAAATTAGATGGTTATTTAAAGATGGACATAACGGCAAAGTTTGATTGACAGGTAAGTAGGCGATCCTTTGCTGCTGTTGGACTGCATGAACGTTCTCGATATTAAAGCAATGTCACATGCATTTCTAACCACCTTCAGATATTTTTGAAAATGGACAAACTCAAAACGTTTTGGACACCATTGGACACAGCCCGTTCTCATCCTTTGGCGACATATAGGTGACGCTATATGACAAAACGTCGAAATACTACGCACATGGCACCCTTTAGCGTGAATATAACACGCGAACCCAAGGCGTCATAAAGTTGACTGGCATCCTTTAGCGTGAATATGAGACGCAGACCCCACCCCACACCTAAACCTACCCATCACTTCGCGTGTTATATTCACGCTAAAGGGTGCCATGTGCGTAGTATTTTGACGTTTTGTCAGGGGTCACTTATATGACGCCAAAGGATGAGAATGCGTTGTTGGACACCACGTATCTTGTATTTAGCATTGTGTGTAATGTATTTAGAGCATCTTAATACCAAGTGTAAACAGGGCCTAAAACAGATCCAGTTCTGTCGTTCACACTGGTGCTCTGAATCTCATTTGGACTGAAACATCACTTTCGGTGTGAATGGATTTTGAAACAAAATATACCCTAATTAGCATAAACGTAGACCAAAAATGTCGTTTGTGCTTGCGCAGAGCTTTTACTCTGAATGGCACGCTTGTCTAACTCTTTACAATGTCTCAGTTGCTTAAACTCCTCCTTTACTAAAACACATCTGCTCTCCCCTCTAATCCAATTTCTTACTATTGTGAGCGAACATTGCATCAAGCTCCCTACTGAGGGCATAAAGCACAGTCATGATGGTTTCTCAGAACATCCTTTTGAAGAGCCAGTAATCCAAGGTCACACATCATCACCCCCACCTCCTCACAGAGAGTTTTATGGGAAAACAGCAGAGATATTTCTGCTGCAAAGTGACGGCTGTGCCCTCTGTCATCTACATTGAGTGTACACTTTTACAGACAAACACACACAAGGCTCTGCCTCAAAGCCCTAATAAGAGGATGATAATTCAACACGTTTTACTATGGTTCACCCAAAAAAATGAAAATTCTGTCATCATTTACTCACCCTCAGGGAAGCCGATGAAGCACCCTGAACCGTGACACCATTGACTTCCATAGTTTTCCTACAATGAAAGTCAATGGTGTCACGGTCAACTGTCTGGTTAACAACATTCTTCAAAATATCTTCTTTTGTGTTCAGCAGAAGACAGAAACTCATACAGGTTTAGAACAGCTTGACAGTGAGTAAATAACGACAGAATTTGCATTTTTCTGTGAACTATCCCTTTAAACGTATACAACAATGTTTTTAACAAAAAGCACATAAGATACCACAATTACACCTGGTAGTAGTAAGATCAGTAATAATTTCACCCAAAAATTGACATTCTGTCATCATAACACCCTCGTGTTGTGCCAGTGTATTATTATATTCTTGTGCAATGGTACCGCAAAATTCACCATGTTACTAACAAGTCTTGTTATTGTTAATCATTAAACAAATGTTATTATGTTTTACATTTTGAAATTAAAATAGATTTTTATTAAAAATATTTTATTTAAAATACAGTCAAACTAAAATAAATTTGATGGTTTTTAAAACTTGAAATTACTTAAAAAATGTACATTTGAACTGAAATAAAAAACAATAAAGCTAAATATAAATATACAAAAAAAACACAAACAAGTAATAAAAAATGACTAAGGCACACACATTTACAAAAACTTAAAACTAGAATAAAATTAGAAGTATATAAATAATACTAAAAAACAGGCAGTAACATTGTATATGTCCAAAATACCATGCTATTACATGTACAATAAATCATGATAACACAGTGAACTTTTTTTGTTAGTGTTTTCACCACTGAATAAACATTGTATTGACTCCATCTGCCATCTTGAATTAAAAAGTTCACAAACTTCTTGTAAAGCATTCTAGAATTGCTGTATCCTCAATGCATTGAAATTCCCCTTCACAAATAGGTAATTTGATTGGTAATAAATCAGTTAATTTTGAGAAGCATGCATGTGATGCCAAATCATATCTATATAGGGAGCTCATTAGGGTTTGGAACAGAGCCACAGTTTTGGTGATACTGTGTTCTCATCCTCTGTTTCTCTCCTCTGGAATTCCCTCTCTCCCTAATCACTTCACACAACTGCCAGTTTTAAACGCACACTCATTTATTACAGGTCACCAGCACAAAAAGAGACATTTAAAAGGACAAAGAGGCTCAGCCGGCACGGAGCATGAAGATCATCATACACAATGTACCGAGCGAGACAGAAATGTCTCTCTAACTGATCCTGTCAAATAAACATACATCACCGGAGCGCAGGATGAGTTACAGACCCTGAACTGCATGAGCAATAATAAAAGCGACATTTGTCTTAGCAAACTAAACACTATTTTGGTTAAAACTATGGATCCATTTTTTTGATGCTGAGACGGAGGACACAAAAGCATTTTTACACCGAGGGGAATGACACTGGTTGTAGTAAACCTTCATGTGCTGACAGTTTGATTAATTTACTTCCTACACAGATCAGTAAGCTGAAATACCACTACTGTCTGGGAGACATAACAATGGTTATGCAATGCAATGGTTATAAAAAACAGATAAACTAAAACTTTTTCAGTATATATGCAAAAGTCACGTTTCGGTATGTACCTTAGTTTTGGGGTCACGGTTTGATACGAGTTGGGTACATTTACATGATTGACCAATGCTGCATGCGCGGTAAAATGCAACAGATGTTTTCAAACTTATTGGTTTGAGTACTGTGTTATGTGTAGCCAACAATGCCATTTTCTTTGTGCGTGAGAGGTCATGCGGTGGCAATGGTGGATGCACAAAGTTCAATATTATGCTTTTGAATATTAATATTATGCAAGAAATCAAGATGAGCGAGAACGAGAAAAAGTGCCATCTGCCTTATACTTCACCTTTCCACAATGAGACAGCGGCACCTGACGTTTCCCATTTCCAGGACACGCACATTTCATCACTTCCTCAACACAAATCGGCACAATGCCAAATGATTCTGTCTCATTATAACAGCCGAAAAATCTTAAAATACTCCATCATTTATGGTCATACAGAGATTGTTCGTAAACTGTAGGGTCTGCTTTTTGTGTTTCACGAGATGCGTTTCTCGTGAAAGACTGTATATTTTTATTTTTGCAAAGGTCCCTTTATAGGGGCTCTGTATTACATCAATAAAAAAATAGTAACTTAAAAATAAAACAAAAAGAAAGGGGTGTCTGAAACAATACATAATCTCAAATACTGGTGGTTGGCAAAATTCAGTCTGATGTCATTACAGTACTTGTGTGCAAAGGTAAGTTCAGACATGTTGATCGATTACACCTGAAAAGTGTGATGAACAAAGTGGTCATTGTACATTGCAACAACAAAAGACCCTCATGTCACACTCTGGAAACTTCTGAACATGTTCAGAATTTCAAACAAGACCTTTATTGTGTCATTCCATCAAATAGAATTACAACAGGGATGAGATGCATCTTTTGCAAACCAAAACAGAAAACAAAATACAAGGCAAAAAAAAAATTAAGAAAAAAGCCAAACAAATCTAGCTACATCTCCCATGGCTGTTCAGTCGTAAGCAAATCAAAGTCTCATAATATCAGCATGGTACGTTTAGGATCAAATTTGTACAGTCACAACTTCTTATTTGCTATGACACTCTGACATAAGTAATGACAAATGTCCATCACAGTTTATAAAATATATGAACAGTTTCTCCCTGGCCACAATACGGTCACACTCTCACTGAGAGCAGGATACATTTCAGACAAAAGTATTTTCTGTCAAAGTAAATGTAAAAATTCTCCATTGGAGATCAGTAGTTTATTTGAGTTTGTATCGTGCCCTCCATTATCTGTAATATTGCCTTCTAGATAGAATATACCGATCTTGCCGTTAAATTCATTAATTGATTAATTAAATACAACAATATATTTTCAATACATGGTTCCCAGTGAGTCTATTTGCACACGGATGGCTCAGTAATGAATGTTCAAATTGATTTCACATATGTACAGCAAGTGAAGATTGAATGGGCATGTCCATCGGTGCTTTTGTGCCACTGAGGAAGGCACTTATTTCCTGTTAGCTCAAGAAGCGGTATGTGAGCCCCATGTGCTCTTTCTCTGCCTGTCTCAGATTTGTTAGTTCTTGTATACGAGTACAAAACTGGGGGACATGGGCAAGATCTTAAAAAAAAACATGAAGAAGAGCATCACTGAAAATAAACAGTATCCAACCAGTGTAGTCCGTCAATAAATCCACAACGGTAAAAGAGAATGCATTATTTTACAATCCACAACGTTGTCTCATTCATAAAAGAGTTACCCCGATTCTCTTGTAGGCGCTCCTAGATACTGTACGTGTCAGTTAGTTTAAATCAGAAGAGAAAATAGCTTACGGCATCAACGGCAACAATACAGGATGGTCAGGACGTGGTCAAAAAGACAGATGGTTTAAACTTACGACACCAGAAATAAACTGTCCGTTTCCTTGGTTAAAACCACAAGAGCAAGTGTTTTTCCTTACCATCGGGGACTCTACCATTGTGTCAAGTTGGATACCAGTTTCCACAAAGTCACGGTGAACTTCCTAACTGTAGGAGAATCAATCAGAGGTTGAAAATTAAAGGGAGAGTTCAAGCAAAAATTTAAATTCTTTCATCATTTACAGTTTCATGTCATTCCAAACCCATAAGTATTCCGTTCATCTTCAAAACACAAATGCATATTTTTTATGAAACCTGAGAGACTAATATCCCTCCATTTGAAAGTCCATTGCACCAAATATTTGATGATTCAATTGAGCAGTTAAATCCAGTCTCCTAAAGAGGCTTGATCACTTTATGTAATGATTTAATTTAATATTTTATTCACCTATAAACAATGATCCATGCACATACATGGAGCACATCATATATGGTAAATGGGATGTCTTTATGAACTTTTTATTCACTCTTTATGAAGTTTTGGTGTACACTGAAAGAAGTGAAATGACTGTGTAATGCATTATGTTAATACCAATAATCATGGTTTTGTTCAGTTTAGCTAAAATCAAATAATTCCCATATAAAAAAAAGAAACTTATTTTGCTTAAATAGTATTTTTGCTCGAGTGTTGAGGTGGAAAACACAATTGCTGACTGCAGACATTATTGTGGGTTTATTGGAGTATTTTTATTTTAGTGCAATGGACTTTCAATGGAAGGACAGAAATCTCGCAGGTGTTTTCAAAGATGTCTTTGGGTTTGGAGTGACATGAGGGTGAGTAAATGCAGACAATTTTTTATCTTTGGTGAACTATCCCTTTAAGGGATATCCATCTCGATACATTCTGATTTGTTGGAATGGTAAAGATGGAATAGCTTTTGGAATAGTTTAGAGGCACTTTGGTTGGTCGGTTTTCCTTTTAAAGTCCCATAAGTCTCCTTCCTGAATTCTCCTGACAGAAACACTGATGGTAGGAGTTTTCCTGTACTTCAGTAATTCCAATTGAACGTATTGTGCTGGTAGAAGAATCTGGTTCTCCATAACGACTGTGGCGTTACACTACTGTATTCCTGTGTCGGTACGGTGGAGGTGGCAGAACTGGTCTCTTGTTAAACTCAGAAAGGTACTCAGGGTTGTCAGCCACAGCGATGCGACTTCGGATGCTATGCCTATACAGGTGTTTGCCTTTGCACACTTGCGTTGGGTCTTGAGGGTTTTGTTGGGTCACCTTGGGCGGTAGACTATGCTGCCAGTAGTCAGGATTATCAAAATTCTTCTTCGACTTCCTGTCGACCATCATAGTCCCAGTATGACCCGTTTGAAGCATATTACCTGGGTAGACAAGGTGGCCGGGAAGGCCGGATACACTTTTACTTGTGAGTGCAGATTTTACCACTTGAGCCGAATGGGTAGAATGGATGGACTGACTTGCCAGACAAGGTTGGATCTGTTGGCTGACGATGGAGATTTGGGTTAATAAGGAAGGATTGCCAGACATGCTGGAGGAATTGGATTCGACACCGTGTGACGACTGGGAATGCTGGCCATTTTGGCTCATTGATGTCGTTTGGGGAGGCTGAACAGGTGGAACGGCGAAATGAACATGTGTTCCCTGGCCATGGTGGTGGGCTTTCCCAGTTTGTGTGGATAGGATAACGTGGCTGCTTGCGGTGTTGGCTGCTGTAGTCATCTGTAGTGGGATGGAAGATCCAGTTTTTCTCATGATCTCCTGGTTCATGCCACTGGTGTTGTTGTATGTGTTGAGGTAAAGGGGTTCGTTGATATACTCATCCTCACCCTTGGATTTCCTATCAGGGGTGCTGTGGTAACCCGGGTTGTCCAGTGCAGTAATATTTCCATTTTTCCGTTGATTTACAAAAGGATTCTCCTCGACAGGACTAAGATGGTCTGTAGATAAAAAAAAAAAAAATACAATGTAAAAAGCCTGATAAAAGCTGCATACTGAATAATGAATCATTGCCATTTGCCACAAATAGTTACCAAAGTAGTATACTCTAGATTTACAATAGTATACACCAGTGTTATTTTTACAGTCATGTTTCGCATGAACATACCATGTTCTTATTGTAATGACACTAACTGGGTAATAACTAGGTACTAACACTGAACATACCACTAAACCTTTACTTAACCCATTACCTTATATTACCTTATAGTTCTTTTGTGGGTAAGTGCACTGTAAGTATATGGTACACGTACTGCAACCTTGTTTTTGTATTATTTATATACTATTATATTATTTATTAATATTTTGAATTTGCTTATTTTTTATACTTCCAGTTTTAATTTATTTTATTAGTAATTTTGTCATGTGCTTGTTATTTTTGTTTCCGATATTGTTAGCTTATTTTTTAGTATAATATAATATAGAATAGTATAATTTAGTATTTCAATCATTTTAGTACTTTAACTTATTTGAGTTGTTTGCCACGGCAACAGTTAATTTGTTTATGTTCAAGTTTGTAATTGTTGTTTATTTCAGCTTTATTGCAATTAATGAAAACCATTTTTAATAGTTTTAGTTAATAACACTGTTATACACCAGTCATACTGTTTACATGCACAAGCACAATATTATTCAGAAATATGTAAGATTAATTTATACTTAATTTTAGGGAGTCATGTAAACAAATTAACCAGATTAAGCCAGTTTTACAGCTTCCGGAAATCAAAATAAGATATACTGTTTGTATTAATCCATATCTTGGGTCATGTAAAACACCTAATTCAACATAAATCACCTGTAACTGAGTAACTTGAACATGTAACACAGTGCATGTACAAACAAAGACAATTCTGAGTGATATTATATACAGAACGTTTTAGGAGAAAAGAGTAGACTCAAAACATTTTACAAATGTTAAAAGGAACATCGTGGCCTACATTTGTACGAGTCTCAAGACCTACATTTTACAATTCATTGCGATCTTGTGTGTTATTGTTGAGAAAATGAATGAGAATTAATGAGCTGATTAAATTACTGTTCGCATAATAAAAATGCAGCATAATAAATGAGTGAGCGTCTCTAGTATTTCCAGAAGAGAACATCAGTTTTAGTTTATTCTGAAAAAACCTGATCACACATGCACAGGAATATTCATACAGTTCTGGAGCATGTGAACATCTTCAGAATAATGGCTTAACCAGAACATATAACTTTATTGAAAAATTATGAAAATATGGTCACCACAAGTAGCAACACTACCTACTTAGCTACAGGTTTCGGGAGCTGTTTTTAGCTTTACCAGTAAAAAGCTGGTGTACTCCAACGGCAGTGTAGCATGGCAGCAAGCTAATCATTGATTTTCTTCACTGGTGTTTTTGTCATATTGCATTGTACATTCCTAATCTGCAGTCTCTAGAGTAACATTACTGAACTGACGTCTCAGACAATGCATTTCAATTAAACTAAAGCTTGTTTTTAGCTTTGTTAGCTGTATTTAATGTCAAAATTTCCAAATTAGAAAAAAATATTAAGGAACTTCACTGTTTTACCATTGACAATGATAATAAATGTTTCTTGAGCAATTGATCATGTTAGAATGATTTATAAGGATCATGTGACACTGAAGACTGGAGTAATGATGCTGAAAAATCAACTTTGCCTCACAGCAATAAATTATACTTTAAAATATATTGAAATAGAAAAAAAAAAACTAAATTGCAATAATATTTCACAATATTACTATCTTTGCTCAAATAATTGCAGCCCTGGTGAGCATACGAGACAAATTTCAAAAACATTTAACAAATCTCACTGACCCCAAAATCTTAAACTGTTGTTCTGTCCTCTTAAACAGCTTCAGCTATAATTAGTTGCTTTGTGTTAGTAACATATAGCCTCCTGGCTGTAGTTTAACTACTGATACTAAAAACAATTTAAAAAAAAAAAGTAAGTGGCCAACCAGTTAACCACCCACAATTCATTGGCACTCTCCAGTTTGAGGTGAAGGATGAGACCATTAACTGCTGCCAAGATTTTTAATGGAGGAACTCAGAATCTATTGATTTATCATCCTACTCAACCCACCACACTGGATTAATGTTTTACTCCAGACACCCTTTTATTTTAAACTATCTTAGGTTGAAATGGAACGACTGGGATATTATTGACTAGAGAATTTGTAATAAAAGACTTTCAGAGGTGATTTACACCAAACTAATTCATGTATACCCAGAAGCGTCATGCACATGCCCCCCTCATATTTTTGATCCAAGTGGATTTTGAATGCAACCCCTCAAAGACATCAAATATTTGTGCTTTTACCTGAGGCTGACTTATTCATAGGGCTCATGTAACCATCTTCATTAGTGGTCTTTGGACCCCTTTCTCCATAAAAGACAGTTGGGTCTGCACTGTAGCGCTGGCTGTCGCAGTCGTCTCCTGAGCCAGACGTGGGCTGTTTCTTCAAGCTCCCATTACAGTGTTGTTCCTCAAGCACATCGAGACCCGCACATTGTGTGCTTAAAGGGATGAAGACCGCACTCGCTGAACCAGAAGGGTCATGGGAACAAGCTCCCATGCCGTCTTCTGGGCTAAAAACTTTGTCACGACACCTCAGTTGTGTCTATATGAGGGTACAAAAATAAAGAAAGATCATTCTCCTGCTTCTATGCCTCATGCAATCATTTATTTGTTTAATAATCATACTGCTCAATTACAGAGAAAAAAAGGCTGTTGAAAATTATAAGTGGTGTCACTGCTAGAAAAGAAAATACTAAAAGAAGAGAAGACAGGTTAGACTGTGCATGTGGAAATATGTCCCTCTCATGTCATCCAAATGCTAGTGGTTTTGATCCAGGACTATGGGAACACTGAAAAAAATCAATGGGATGATGGGAAATCCCATTATTTCAGGGACAAACAGAATTGTAAAAATAGCAATTACTTTCAAAATAAGGGGTCAACGTTTGGCTTAGTAAGCATGAGAGTAAATGAGCGGAATGAAAGCCAAAAGGTTTTTCTCTCAGTGATTCAGTAATCGTTCCTCTACAGCTCCACTTTATGTTTTCCATCTGCACAACTGCGTTCCCATTAGCAAAGATGTTCAGCTAAACCACTTTCATTGAGATGAATAAAAAAAGGTTATGGATAGATGGGTATTATGTTTCAAAAATATCTATGATTTGTGTTTCTCTGCCATTATTTGGACAAACTAGTTCATTCCTTTTTCTAAACCGCTGTTAACATAGTCTTGGTCAACAAACAGATCTAACAGAGCTGAAATGCTATAGAGCCTCAGTGTGTACGTTTTGGGAAGTTAACCTATAAATGTTGAAATTATACAGAAGTTTTCTTTATACTACCAGTCAAAAGATTGGAATAATTATGATTTTCTTATGTTTTTGAAAGAAGTCTATAATGTTCACCAAGACTACAAGTATTTTATGAAAAATAAAGTAAATCTTTTCAAATATTACCCTTATATACCCTTAATTTGATGCTAAAAAAACATTTCTCATTATTATCAACATTGAAAATACATTAACGTGGGAATAGTGAAACTCTACCATTCAAAGGTTTAAAGTGAGTAAAATCTTAAAAAAGAAAAGGAAAAAGTACACTTTATATAGCAAGGAGTCAATGACACATTAAATTGATCAAAAGTGACAATAAAGACATTTATAATATTACAAAAGATTTATATTTAAAAATGAATGCTGTTCTTTCGAACCTTTTGTTCATTTAAGAATCCTGAAAAAACGCATCACGATTTCAACAAAAATGTTGAATTGTTCATACTTGAGCTCCAATAATAATTGATCATAATTGCACTGTACTTTAATAAACACAGGCGTAAGATACTTCTTTAAAAAAAACTTCTTAATTATTCCAAACTTTGTGTACATTTAAATGGAATACGAGAAAGTAAACACATTCAAAGACTCAACTTTTGCATTATCCATATCCATTTGGCAGATGCCTTTATCTGAAGTGACTTACACTTCATTCAATGTTCACATTTGATCAGTTCATGAAAAGAACTGGAAAAATAAAGCAAAGAGCTATTCTTACCCTACTGGTATCCATCGGTGGTCTTGACGTGTAAGAAGAGGTAGAGATATTGAAGGTCTGAGGAACCAAGTACTCCTCAGCGTCCATCAGGTCATCCAGCTCCTCCTCATCTAGAAGACTCTGGAAGAACTTACTGTGGTTTGGGCTGGGCAGCTTCATGCGATCGTCCCCCTGAGAGGAGAATGACACCATCACTCTCTGCGATCACCTTGAGTTTAACGGGTGGTCTATGGGACAAAAGTATTGATTTTCAAGGTGAGGTGTAATACAAAAATAACCGTATTCTCACCTGTATGACGAGGTATCTCTGAGGGTCTCGTGCCATGCGGCTGAACTCTGCAGCGAGTTCCTTAAACCGAGGCCGACTATCAGCATCAATCATCCAGCCTGGAGGTCAACACAGAAAAAACGGCAGTAGTAACTACATTTGTCAAATACACATAAATAAATAAATAAATGCATAAAAAGACACATAGACAATCCAAACAAAGCATGCACAAATACATATATGGATAAAAATATTTTTTTTTTCTAAAACAAAAAATAAATTCAAATGTAGAGACAGTCAGATAGATGACAGACAGACAGTCAGACAGACAGATAGATTCACATTGAGTTAGAAATAGTCTCCAAATTGCTGAACTTCTTACAGTTCTATTATGTCTCTGTCAGGAAGTAACATGCCCTCACCTTGCAGCAGCCTGCTCCTTATTTCCTCCCAATTAATTTCCTTTCACTTCTCACGCTCAAACACATTAACCAAATGAGCAGCAATTACTCACGCAATCACACCACGTTTCATCTCCATCAATATTTCGCATTTCATTGTCCGTGGGGTTACAGATGTCACAGCACGTAGAATCACAAACAACAGCTTACAGTCAAAATGTAATTAGAATTAATGGGTTCAATCCGCGTCTCATTTCATCTCTTTGTGTTTATTTGATTGAGCCAGCTGAGAAACCCCACAGCTCACCCAGCTGCTCATTTCCACAGTCCACACGACTGTCTGGCCGAACATGGCGAGTGGATGTGTGTGTGTGCGCATGTTCTAAATAAAATGTCATATTAGTATACAAATGCAATGTGGAAAAACCATGTTAAAACTGAAAATTAAAGTTCTTTGTAGTACCTTACAGTATTTTTCAAAAACTAGGGTAATGAATGTGGCAATCATTTCAAGACATATGTACAAACACTGACCTTAATTGTATGTGTGCTAGTGCATTTCTGAGAGATTTGAGCTGCTGATCACATTCAGGGTTCTACACAACACTCACATTTCACCATCACCATGTAGACGTCTATGGTGCAGATGGGCGGCTGGGGCAAACGCTCGCCCTTCTCCAGGATATCTGGAATCTCACGTGTGGAAATCCCATCGTAGGGCTTTCCTCCGAACGTCATCAGCTCCCAGATAGTCACCCCTGAATGACAATATATAAGTCAACACATCACATTTTGTATAGAGATAGTGTGTGTACAGTATATACAGTGCACAGTGTATATATATACAGTATATATATATATATATAGTACATACAGCATGTATTTGAAATAGAAATCTTGTGACATTAAAAATGTCTTTACTGTCACTTTTGATCTTTTTAATGCATCTTTTCTGAATGAAATTATTACAGTAATTTCTTCAAAAACAATGCAAACTAGGACACTGTAAGTGTTTAACTCACCATAACTCCATACATCGCTCTGGTGTGTGAACTTCCTGTAATGTATGCACTCTAAAGCCATCCACTTGATGGGCATCTGCATAAGAGAAAATTCTAATCAGGATGTAATAATCTGGAAATATACAGTAATGCAATCATGTTTAATTAAAAACATGCATTAAAAAGAAAGAAAAAGAAAAGACCAGTCCAATTTGGACAGAAACAGCACTGCAATATGATTAGAAATTAGAAATACAATCAAGCAACTACCATTCTCATTGATTAATGAAGTTTTTTTGTCAAACTCACCATGTATAAATTACAAAATCACATAAAAATGTGTTCAATGGAACTGTTCACAACTGTTAAAAGTTGTATGAGTTTGTCAGAACCAGTGTGTCTCAGGATCTAAACACTGACCTTGCCTCCATCTGAATTATACTCCTTTTCATCAGCATCAAGCAGTCGAGCAAGTCCAAAATCAGTGATCTTGATGTGGTTTGGAGATTTCACCAGGACGTTACGAGCCGCGAGGTCTCTGTGCACCAGCCGCCTCTCCTCCAGGAACATCATTCCCTGCCGAAAAGAATATCTGAGTGCTTCTTTACAAAAACACAATGATCAATTGTTATACAACTATAAACAATTGAATTCAGAAACTTACCCAATAAAAACGGTGGCATTTTAAAGTCAGCATGACTTTTTTGCAGTGTTTATTATAAATTATGTATTCATGCACCAAAAAAAATAAATAATTAAATTAATGTCTCTCATTTAATCTTTAATCAAAATATCATCTCCTCCCTCTAGCAGCGACATCTCTTCTCTAATAAGGGTTTACTGGCGTGTGGGCGGGACAACCTGACACTCACATGAGATCGACCAATAGCAAACCACAACCATCCAATCAATTCCCGCCCTGTTTATTTATTTTTCAACAAAAAAAACAAACAAAAAAAATCACAAATTCCATTTCTTGCCGACTTTAATGACTAAAATTACTTTTGGTAGAAGGTTTAGTGCACTTCATTGCAGAAGTTGGAAAGATCTGATTGATTGTGAGAAATAGATGAAAACAAGATGATGAAAAAGGCTTATTGCTAATAATTTACCAATCCAAAACACGTTTTCAAGGGTTCAACACCTTGCTCTTTGTTTAATGCAGTACAACAGAACATATTTTTTTAGATCTTTCCAAAGATCCTTCAATGTTTCTACCCAAATGTTGACGGTGATGTGCACTGAAAACCACACAGCCGTGTTGTTTCAACAGAAACTGATCCATTTTTAAAGAAAAATCTATACCAACAACATTGTGCAGTGACATGTTTGAGCATTCTGAAGCGAGTAATTGTCCCTGAAAGTTGTGTTTCTTTTGCCGCTCATCTTTACTCTGAAAAAGATTGAATGGCACAGTTATAAAATTGCTTTCATTTCAGTCAGTGACATTTAGCAACAAAGAAAAGTGCATAAAGATACCCTAAGGGACAACAAAAACATTTCAAGGTTGCACTTTAGGTATACGATGACAATTATACGAGGAAAGGACTGGTCTGAATTTTTTCAATGTTTTTATGAATTCAACATTTAATAGAAGACAACAGTGACCGGCGGGCTGTGTCAAAACAGTAACTGTCTGAAATGAGGAGAAATGAGGAACATATTTCTCTGTAGCACCATTCTCTTTTCCACACCATCCATCATTTGAAGGGTGATATGTTTTCCTGCTTGATAGCTGCTAAAAATTAGTTCGACAGAAGCAACAGAAAAGCAGACAAAAGCTGAATCAAGAACATCATGTTAAAATAATTACAAATTTTGTCCTGAAACTTTTTGGCATTACAGACAAATGTGAGAATTAAACAGGAGCAGAAGACCGATACTGAGAGAGTGAATCATGGAATGATATACAGTATCTCTATCTCACACACACACACACACACGCGCGCGTGCATGCGCGCGCACAGGTTGTGTTTTCATTTTTATGGGGACATTCCATTCCAAACTGTGTATTGTGTCCCCTTACACTAACCCTACCCAGAACAGAAAACTTTTTTTACATTTTCAAAAAACATAACTTAGTATGATTCATAAGCTGTTTTCCTCATGGGGACGGAAAACGTCCCCGCAAGGACAAGGATTTCTTAAATTGCCATCTTTGTGGGGATATTTTGTCCCCATAATGTTTACCAGGACACACACACACACACACATACACACAGAGGGCACAATGTGAAATGTAATGCACAAACTTATTCCCAAGTGACATTTTTTATTACATTTATGTTGTCTTCAATCTGTGTAAAAGGTTGACATAAAAAGCATCAGGAAATCAGATGTCAGACAAATTAAGGTACTAATATGAAGTTAATTCATACATTTTTAAACTTGTTTAGAAAGAAATATGTTATGTGAACATAGTGTTCAAAAGTTTTGGGTTGGGAAGCCTTTTTAATGTATTTGGAAGAAGTCTATGCTCACCAAGGCTACATTTA
The DNA here is from genome assembly GCA_030578255.1 of Tiaroga cobitis. Taxonomy (NCBI): domain Eukaryota; kingdom Metazoa; phylum Chordata; class Actinopteri; order Cypriniformes; family Leuciscidae; genus Tiaroga; species Tiaroga cobitis. The sequence goes on along the minus strand of CM060591.1, from coordinate 5,807,082 downwards.
TTCTTTCAAAAACACATAAAAAATAAACAGTAATATTGTGAAATATATTACAATTTAAAATAATAGTTTTATTTTTAAATATATTTTAAAATGTAATTTATTCCTGTGATGCAGAGCTGAATGTTCAGCATCATTACTCCAGTCTTCAGTGTCACATGATCCTTCAGAAATATGCGGATTTGCTGCTCAAGAAACATTTCTTATTATTATCAATCTTGAACAATGTAAAAGGTGTTACTGCCATTTTAGATTAATCGAATGCTCCCTCACGAAATTAACTTCATTACAGTTTTTATTGATTGCTTAAACACTATAACCAGGCATTTTAACAAAAATTTCAAAACCCATTTCCCTAAACTATAAACACTATAAATTCCCCTGTTTTGACACATGAGTCAGATTTGTTGAACTGTCACTGCAAAACTCTACACACAAACCCCTTCATTTCTCATTGCCTACACCATGTTGTCATTTAGAAAGCACTAGCATTCAATATTGTTCACTCGAGTCAGCACAGCTTCAGCTCAGTTAGCACACAATTACCCAAGTTGAAACACAGGTGTTGATACACAGCCAGGGCAACCTTTTGAGCAATGTTGCTGGGAAATCTTGCCAAACGATTGTTGCTTGGGTACTTTCCCATTGAAAATGGGCAATACATTTCTATCTGCATAATTTAGATCGGTCACAAGCAACATAACTTACCAGTTTTGTAAGTGTTGTTTTGAATGCATTGCACCAGTGTGTACGACTATGTTGTAGTGTGTGTTTGTGAGGGCAAAGTTTGGTTTTTCAGCAAGAGTGAATGGTTTTGAGTGTAGAGCTTCATTTTGACCTGAAAATAGGATGTTTGTGGAATTGGGTGAGACGGGATTATGGATTTGTTTTTACTGGTTTGAGAATACGAGGCATAGTTTCAAGAAATGCGTTTAAGCAATTGAGATTTTTTTTAGCACTGTACATATCAGTTAAACATACATAATTGTTATGTAATTTATTATATATAGTTTGTATATTGTATTTGTGTATCAATATTTACACACTTATAGTATGTATTTAAAACTCAAACAATTGTATACATTTACACTTCATGGTTTAACATATTCTGACTTAATATTTACATGTAATAAATGATTAATTCATAATAATTATTAAATATGAGCACATACTTATCACTCAATATATTAAGTGTACATATTAATGAATGTATAGCTACAGTACTGAACAAAATATAACAAATGCCAATAATAAATGTTTCAGGTAGCAGACCAATCACCCAAAACAGTAAAACACAATTTATAATGTATACATTTATTTGGCTACTTTAAGAGAGCCAGAATGGAGCCACGTCAATACAATTACAGTGCAGTAAAATGAAAGTGTATTTAAAACAGATTACTTCTGGGATTGGACAGTCAATCAATGGAAATGTTGATTACTACAAACCTCAGCATACCTGAGCCAAGTAGTATTCATCCTGTCCGGTATCTGTTAAAAAGAATTAAAAACCCATGGAGCGTGTAAGACTTTAAACACGTGATTCTTCAGTGCCAAAGCAGCGGTCATGGACTCATGGCACAGGGGAAGAGCAGAGCGAGCCCTGAGGGAATGAATTTCTGTTTAATGGTTAATAAAAATAAATGGATGGTTTGTAAAACTATGGAAAGATGCTGTTCATTTAGAATAGTGCTGTGTAATTTATCCTTTGAGAGATGCTGGGCTTGCACTGCTGTTGACACAGTTATGATGTGGACTGGGTATGTTTTATTGCCGTTAAGTGACTGGAGAATGTGCATATTATTCATGCCAAATTAGAGAATAAACAGTAAGAAATCTGGATAGGGACATCTAAAGCCAAGTGCTCCATTTTAAACATTGCTCTATCTGTAAAATATTGAGAAAAAAAAAAAAGATAACACTTGATTTTGATAGTCCTCTACTAAATATAAGAATCTTTCAGCTACACGCCAACCACCAGTCATTAGTAATAAGACTGAGGTCTCCTCTCATCAGCTTCGTAAAGCTGGCTCACTAATTTTAAGCATAGATGGCTCTGTCTTGGAGTCACACGCTAAATTAAAAATGTAGGAGTTATATTTGATTCAAGTTTGTCTTTCGACTCTCATGTGCAGTACCCTGTTAAGAACTCCTTTTTTCATCTCAGAAATATTCGCTTTATGTTATCCCTCTCTGTGACTGAAAGGCTTAATAATACATTTGTGTTCTCTCGCATTGACTATTGCAATGCACTTCTTGATGGGGTTCCTAAAAACATGCTTAACAAACTGCAAGATGTGCAAAATTCAGCAGCAAGTCGGGAGAAATGAGCATATTACACCAATTCTAAAGTCTTTGCACTGGCTCCCGGTCACACAGGTTCCGAGTTGATTTTAAAATCCTTATGCTCACATATAAGGCACTGCATGGCCTGGCCCCTCGGGATCTGTCTGCACTTTTAACTTTATACACTCCCAAACGTCATTTACGCTCCTCACAAGCTGGTCTATTGGCAGTCCCACAGACACGGTTGCGTTCTGTAGGGGACAGGGCTTTTTCATCCAATGCTCCTAGGCTTTGGAATGCACTCCCTCCATATTTTAGAGATGCACAGAATCTAAATATGTTTAAATCTTATTTAAAAACTCATGTTTATTTAGGTTGGCTTTTCCTTGCTTGTGCTGACTTTTATATTCTAGTCGGTTGTCTTTTTTTAATTTGTTTTTATTCTGTGTGTTGTATTTTTATTTGCTTGTTCTATTAAATGCCTTGAGAAGCTGCTTTAAAGGTGCTATATCAAAATAAAGTTATTATTATTATAGTATTAATAGACTCTTTGGTTAATATCTGCTAACACTTTATTTGGATGCTCCCCAACATATATTAATCTACTTAGCAAACCTACTATAACGTTTGTTTTCAAAACACATCCTATACTGCACTCAACAGCAAATTTGCAACCTGTAAGCAAGCTGCTCATTTCAAACGCAAAAGGCTTAACCAATCAAAACAGAGATTATTTGCATTTTGATGCATTATTACAAACATTTGTTTATTTGGAATAGAGCAACACGATTAATCGTTAAAAGATCGCAAACTCGATTCTAACACCCACACGATCTTATTCCTAAATGACAACGATTCAGCTTTGTCTATTAAACCTTTGACAAGTATGATCACAGTGGACATTCAAATCTGTGTCGGCGCTGCTACTGAGCCAGAGAGAGCAAATGTCATGTACAGACTTGAAACAGCTTCACAAACAATCTTTTCAACCACACAACAGTGTCATTATTTCAGTGTTACACTAATTCAAATGATCACAAAAGTATATAAAAGTTTATAGTTCGGATATAAACATCGATATCTATGGTAGCGAGTAAATCTGTCGTTCAAAAACACCGATTCATCCAGAAATTAATGAATGAAGTATTTATTAGTGAGTTGTTCAAACTGATTTTAAACAATAGTAAATTGCATGTTATTTTGTCTAGTTTTGAATCGTAGGAGTAAGTGATTCTATTTTTGTTGATGTTCTTGTTAAAAATAGACTTCTCAATTTATCCAGAATCGTGAAACTCTATACTGTATTTGTTTTTGGTTTTATTTTGCATGATTGTCAGTTAAAGACAGAAAAAAGGGTGATGTTGACTCAACAGAGAGTGAATTGACATGGCAAAGGTCCATTTTGAATAAACACAATCAGATAATTTTCAGTTTGATATTACTGGATTTAATAACTATGGTTGTTGACAAGATGTCAAGGTTTGCATGGTCCAGTTGGTCCAACTACACTCACCTAAATGATTATTAGGAACACCATACTAATACTGTGTTTGACCACCTTTCGCCTTCAGAACTGCCTTAATTCTACGTGGCATTGATTCAACAAGGTGCTGGACAGGGGCGGACTGGCCATCTGTGTGATCTGGAGAATCACAGAACGGCCGGTACTCCAGGACGGCTGGCGGGCCGGCCCACCGCCCGCCACACACGCAGTCACAGACATCCCAAGTCTCCGGGAGTCTCCCGCATATTGATAGCGGCTCCCTAATGCCCGCAAATTAGTTAAAATCTCCCGGAATCTAGAGCGAGCAAGCATGCGTAGCGCGCGCATGGCAGAGAGAGGGAGCGAGCTAGAGACCTTGCGTGTGTGTGCTAGTGTGCGCATGAAAGGACCCAACCAATCAATTGTCAGTGCGGGCGGGCTTTTATCTCTACTACTCCCGAACCGAATTAATCAGAAATTACTTTGCAAGTTACTTGCTAGGGATGATGTTAGGAAGTGATATTCAGCTTGCTACATTTTTAATGATTACAGTAGTTAAAACAGCTAAACTTCAACATTTTAATAGTAGTAGCTAATATTAAGGAATATGTTGTGCTTTTACTTTTAAAAAAGTTGGTAACGTTACAACTAATGCTTACAAACTTTGAAGATTTTGAATACAGAAGTTACATTTGTAATGGTGTAGCCTATTTTCATTTAGATGTGGTATTATTATTTGTGCAGTAGCTAAGATTAATTACTCCATAAATTAATTAATATTATTAAGTAAGAAATTCATTTTAAGACAGCATGGAATAGATTGTGTAATATACTGTTAGCTATAATTTGGATAGTATAGTTTCATGAGCCACAATTAAAGTCTTGTGACACTCATGCGAGGCGGCAGGCGCTATTGTTGTTGTTGTCGAGTTTCCGCGCGCCGATTGCTTTGGGCCGGGCCTAGTCAAAGTCCAGGGCCGTTTTTTAGTCCCAGTCCGTCCCTGGTGCTGGAAGCATTCTTTAGAAATGTTGGCCCATATTGATAGGACAGCATCTTGCAGTTGATGGAGATTTGTGGGATGCACATCCAGGGCTCGAAGCTCCTGTTCCACCACATCCCAAAGATGCTCTATTGGGTTGAGATCTGGTGACTGTGGGGGCCATTTTAGTACAGTGAACTCATTGTCTTGTTCAAGAAACCAATTTGAAATGATTCGAGCTTTGTGACATGGTGCATTATCCTGCTGGAAGTAGTCAGAGGATGGGTACATGGTGGCCATAAAGGGATGGACATGCTCAGAAACAATGCTCAGGTAGGCCGTGGCATTTAAACGATGCCCAATTGGCACTAAGGGGCCTAAAGTGTGCCAAGAAAACATCCTCCACACCATTACACCACCACCACCAGCCTGCACAGTGGTAACAAGGCATGATGGATCCATGTTCTCATTCTGTTTACGCCAAATTCTGACTCTACCATCTGAATGTCTCAACAGAAATCGAGACTCATCAGACCAGGCAACATTTTTCCAGTCTTCAACTGTCCAATTTTGGTGAGCTCTTGCAAATTGTAGCCTCTTTTTTCTATTTGTAGTGGAGATGAGTGATACCCGGTGGGGTCTTCTGCTGTTGTAGCCCATCCGCCTCAAGGTTGTGCGTGTTGTGGCTTCACAAATGCTTTGCTGCATACCTCGGTTGTAACGAGTGGTTATTTCAGTCAAAGTTGCTCTTCTATCAGCTTGAATCAGTCGGCCCATTCTCCTCTGACCTCTAGCATCAACAAGGCATTTTCGCCCACAGGACTGCCGCATACTGGATGTTTTTCCCTTTTCACACCATTCTTTGTAAACCTTAGAAATGGTTGTGCGTGAACTGTTTCATATCATACAAATAGAAAGGATACGTTCCTTGGAGTCCAAATCTCATCGCCAATTTACTGTATGGCAGCCCTTTGTGGATTTCCTGAATAGTGTATAATTACTGTTCTCGCTGTAATAATTCATCTATGATTAGGTCTTGTCTGTAGTTGTTTTCTTCTGTTATGGTTGTATTGTCTGGTTTTCCTTGTATTCTTAAATGTATACACTATGTAAAAAATTTAAGTAAAAAAAATGGTTGTGCGTGGAAATCCCAGTAACTGAGCAGATTGTGAAATACTCAGACCGGCCCGTCTGGCACCAACAACCATGCCGCGCTCAAAATTGCTTAAATCACCTTTCTTTCCCATTCTGACATTCAGTTTGGAGTTCAGGAGATTGTCTTGACCAGGACCACACCCCTAAATGCATTGAAGCAACTGCAATGTGATTGGTTGATTAGATAATTGCATTAATGAGAAATTGAACAGGTGTTCCTAATAATCCTTTAGGTGAGTGTATATCACCAGCCAACCAAGACACTAAATAAATGGGAATGCTAATGGATAGCTTTCCTGAGGTATTTTAGACTTCCTTGGAAGTATTGGTAAAAGCATCGATTGCTTTTAGGACTTTCGAGTTCTTTATATTCATACCTTTAACTTCACTTGAAAAATAAAGAGGGAGAGAACACATAGAAAAAAAAAAGATAGCAAAGAGCAATCCTTTGTGTCCACTGTTTGAGAGCACGCAGATGAAAGTAGGAGTATCCTAATCAAATCGCTGCCTGCGTTTAGCATAACAAGTCATCTGCATGCCGATCCAGGGAGCGAGACTTAATGCCGGCGTGAGGTGCATTCGGGGGCATTCATAGAGCGTCTGCTCATCTCACTCTTTTATGCACCAGCTTTTATGTGAGCATTAATAAAGGTTAAAGTTTCCTTGGAACGGAAGAGAAGAGGGTCCCTCGGTGCCCTATTACAACATATTCTTGCCTCTGGATAGGCAAATAACAAAAATTAGACTCACTTGATTATTTAGAACTAATTAGAGAGTGAAAAGAAAGGGAATAAAACAAGGCGCTATGGTGAAAGCATGCTTAATTCTATAGACAATAATGCAGACAGGGGTGGGAAGGGGAAGTAGGTTGGAACGAAAGGGAAGACGCACATCAACAGCATCACAATGGAAATCTATGATCTGACTTTTCAAAATTCTCAAGTTACAATCAAAGGTATGCATGTTATTATCATGTGGCTAAAGAGAATGATGCATAATATGTTGGCTGTGCAAGCCTGTCAGAGCATAAATCGACTAGAGTTGTATCTATATCACTATTCTTCAAGAACAGCAGACATGCAGAGAATGACCTGATGATCAATGGCAACTAATATCCACACCAATGACAAACCTCAAATTCAAAAATTCTCAACTCAAAAGGAGCTTTCCATTAGTTAATATGACAATTTGTGCTCACCACAAACATGCAATAATCTTGACATGTCTTGAAGGCATCAGTATATTCTCTATTTTAATAGATCAATACAAATACTGCTCCAATTTCTTTATGAACTGATATGTTTACACACTTAGAACTCCTACAAGGTCAAAGTGAGTCAGTCATTACTGAATTATTTGGATTTATCCTTTAATATTGCTCTTAAAAGCCTAGCTTACTTGTCATAATGCTGCACTCACGCTCTTTCCATAAAACATGGTTGTGTTGTACACTATTGACAATAGACTTTTTTGTACTAATGTGTACTAATGTGACCGTACCTTAATGGTGACATCAACAAAAACAGTCTGAGATAGAACAGAAAAAAAATGTGTTGTGTGGTTAAAAAAAAACTCAGAACATAATTAATTACTTTCAGGATATTATGTGTAGCATTTTTTTTTAAATTGTGACTTTTCAAAAGTGATATGTTGCCATATGGGGATGACCGTGGTCAGAAAATAGAACTGGAATATACTAGACTGTTGGCTGCACAGATTCAGACGTCTCTGAAAACATCCAGCGTGCACAACTGAGCACTTATTTTGTTCGAGTAATGCATTTGCATTCACTCACAAACAAACACGTTTGTAAATCTCAAAAGAAAAGATGGCACTAAGAGCCACTGTATCCCCTAGACTTGCATGAATAAAACAGAAGATGTACTAATAGACTCTACATACTGAAACTGTGCAATGGGAATATAAGTATGAAAATCCTCCTGTGGAGACTCCTGAAGCATTACATTGTTTTCCAGTGACATTGCGAGTCTTGTCTCTACCCCCAACCTTTGGACTGACAAGAGCACAGTGGTGAGAATGTACTGTACATCATCCGGACGAGTCTCAAATGAACACCTATACTCAGTCTACAGAAACACTCTGTCTTTCAGGGGCATTGTAGGGCACTAATCTAACAGTATAGGTTTTGAGATAAATAGATTCCCTGGCCCTGATACAGGTGTACTCCACATGATCTGAGCGTGATAAAACAAAGAAAAAAAAGTGTTAGATGGACAATTTCGAAGCGAAACCCCCGTAAATGTAGTTTTTTACAAAGGTGTAGCGACTGAGACAGATCAGACACACAATTATTTGTTATGTTTAACAAATAATCCATAATATCCCTCACCCAATAAGCAAACCATGGCCTAGAGTTATCTGAACTATCCCCAAACTGCAACTAAGGCCCTCATCACAGCAACCGAAGTGTCTCAGCTGAAAAAAAAGCTAAATCGCTGAAGCACTCTCAAGCTAGAAGTTTTCAGAAGAATGCCTGCCAGTTCCAGCAGGCTAAAAACACTTTGGTGAACAAACGGCCTTACTGTAGTTCTACACTGCTGTCCACAACCAATGTCACAAAACTGAATGAGGGAGAAGAAATGTGATAAAGCATAGGAAGAGCATCTCATTTAAGTCAGCATCCATTTACACAAGGTTTTCAGGATTACAGCTGGCCAGATTCTGACCAGACAGTGAAGACTTTCAGGATCTGAAGAGCAGAGGTGAGCTTCTCTATTCCCAGAGCGTCCCACTGCCCCCACACATGGCATCTGCTGAAATGTCACCACTCAGGTAATAAAACAATAAATCTTTTTGATATTTAGGAGAGTAAATATCACAAAGTAACCCTGATTTTTTGAAAGGAAGAAAGAAAGAAAAATATAAGAGGATGCTATTAATAATACAATGCCAAAACTCAATATCAAAAATGTACATTCAATAAATAATGTGCAAACAACAAGTAATCCTAAGTTTCATGGTGAGCTCACTGCCACTATAATAAATCGTTTTTAATTAATTATAAATAAATATAACAGTATAAATAAATATGGATTTTGTCATGGTCATTCTGTGAAATATGCAGTTTTGCTGTCAAAAAGATTTAACCGTGCAATGCAAAGAGAACATAAATGTTGGTATTCACTGATAAGTCATCATCATATTTCTATCTACAATTCATTGGTTAAATTGATTTGTATAGTTGTGATCTCCGAGTTCATTAACAATACAAAAGGAGAAATTATTACCATTTGGTTTTGAGAAATGTTAGAGTAATTGTGGGCTGTAATGAAAGGTTCGAGAACCTCTTTCACATTTCGAGTCTCAAGCGAAGGAGAGGCTAAGATAAAATGCCATGAAAAGATGAAGGTGCAAATTAAACCAGAATGCCATTAATTTCCATGTTCCATTACTGGTAATGGCTACAATTTCAATGACACTTTAGCTGACATGGCTTTAGCTCTTCGTTCCCATTACAAACTGCAATTATCTACAAATTACGCCTAGTGTCACTAGTGGTGTCAACAGCTTACAACCCCAAACCCTACACATGAAATCCTACAGTTTAATAGACAAACACACATTTAAACACTCATTAATGTAGGTGGAGAGTGTTTCTAACCAGCTCACAAGAAGAATCTCGTTTAGCAGTTTTCCCTAATCGGTAAGAAACCACATTACCTTTATGATCCTTGAAATGAGTAGAATCCGTTGGTATATTTGCCCGTGTGACCCTCTAAACAACCTGATGTCACTAGCATTAATAGGTGTAGGTGTACATTTAAGTTTAGTAACATCCATGGGATTGTTCCAATACTGCAATGAGGAAAATTGAAATAAATGTGCAAGTAAAGCAAAATGTTGAGATGTTTCTAACTTGTTTACACAAAAAGACTGTGTCCATATACTGTGCCTAACAATTTTTGAGGAGATCTAATCAAAGCCTTAAACTCTGCCCAGATAAATCTGAGATCAAAAGTCATAGAAACACTTATCATCAAATTCTTACAGCACTAAATAATCTGAGCTTTGCCATTTGCATCAATTAATTGCATCAAGTAAGTTTTCGGTAATTTAAATAAAGCATAACATATAAATATTAGATGAATTAATATTTGATCTATTATTTATTTGTTGTTTATTTTTCTATGTCTCCTCAAGAATTTTAGGAGAAACATCTGAGACAAAGTTGATACTTACATTAAACTAGTTCTCCTGAGTTATGAAAGAAAAACTGCTGAGGAATAAAACAACAGCAAAAATGTAACTCAAACGGGTATAAAAGCATTTTAAAACATGCTTCAAACTGATCATCAGAAGGTGATTTTAGTGACTTTGAATGTGGCATGGTTATTGGTGCCAGACGGGCTGCTCTGAGTATTTCAGAAACTCTTGATCTGCTAGGATTTTCACTCACAATCATCTATGGGGTTTACAGAGAATGGTCTGAAAAAGAACAAATGTCCAGTGAGAGGCAGTTCTTTGAGTGAAAATGCCTTGTTGATCACTTGTTACAACCAAGGTCTGCAGAAGAGCTCTGAATGCACAACACATCGAACCTTGAAGCAGATGGACAGCAGCAGAAGACACACCAGTGCCACTTCTGTTGGCTAAGGCTACGTCCACATTAATCCGGATACATTTGAAAACGGCGTTTTCGTTCAAAAACGCTCTCCGTCCACACTAGCGTTTTCAGGCGTTTTTCAGCGTTTCAGTGTGGATGAGAAACTTCTAAATTCACCTTCTGCGCATGCGTGAAACCTCACAAAAGCTCACTGAGATGATAAAGATGGAAAAATAAATAAGGTTATCTCGCAATTCTTGTGCTCCCGGCCACTAGAGGGCTCTCGGAGATAAAGTTTTCCATGGCACTGTTCGATAGAGTCGGCAGTCTTAAGATATCAATACCACAATTAGTTTTAACATTATGTAACCATTGTATATCAACATAAATTATTACTTCAAAATCACCTACATGAATTATAGCTGCGCATTTATACTCGAGAATGCTTTGACCCGCTTTCACAGCGCATGATCCCTAAGGGAACGTCTGGCAATTCCACCGAGTGGTTAAAATGTATAATTTATTATAATATAATTTGAAAAAATAAAAACAAAAACCATTTGGTGAATTGCAGAATTAGAGGAAGGTATTGGCACACTAGAAACCTAGCACAAACTTTGGAACATGAAAAAAAAAAAAAAACCTTTAGGTGAATTACAGTAATGTTTTTATTTAAAAAAAAATGTGTACTGTGCATACAGGGAGCTATTGGAACAATTTCATCCGTAGTAAGTCAGTCTGGTCACTAGGAAGTACAACCTTTGAAACATGAAATTTTGTTTCCTAAAAATAATTGGTTACTGTAAATACATGAAGGGATGTATTGGAAATAAGGTCACCTGTAGTAAGTCAGTCTTACCAATACAATCAAGCTTTGGATTTTGAACACGTCTGTTTTTGAATGTTAAAAGTCATTTTAATTAATACAAATTATCCGTTTTAACCACTTGGAGGAATTGGCATCCGTTCCCATAGGGATCATGTGTTGTAGTGACACGTCAAAGCATTCTAGAGTATAAATATGCAGCTATAATGCACGTAGGTGATTTTGAATTAATAAATGTCAATATATAATGGTTGGCTACATACTGTTAAAACTAATCGTGGTGTTGATACATTTTTTAGACTGCTGACTCTGTAGAACAGTGGATGGAAAAATAATTTTACCGCGCTCCGAGAGCCCACTAGTGGTCGGGAGCATTTCCTTTGTGTTGCGGCTTTATTTCATTGTGTTGTGGCTTATTTCCGTTGTGTTGTGGCATATTTCCATTGTGCTGTGGCTTATTTCCGTTGTGTTGTGGCTTATTTCCGTTTTGTTGTGGCTTATTTCCGTTGTGTTGTGGCTTATTTCCGTTGTGTTGTGGCATATTTCCATTGTGCTGTGGCTTATTTCCGTTGTGTTGTGGCTTATTTCCGTTTTGTTGTGGCTTATTTCCGTTGTGTTGTGGCTTATTTCCATTGTGTTGTGGCATGTTTCCGTTGTGTTGTGGCTTATTTCCGTTGTGTTGTGGCTTATTTCCATTGTGTTGTGGCTTATTTCCGTTGTGTTGTGGCCTATTTCCGTTGTGTTGTGGCTTATTTCCGTTGTGTTGTGGCTTATTTCCGTTGTGTTGTGGCTTATTTCCATTGTGTTGTGGCTTATTTCCATTGTGTTGTGGCATGTTTCCGTTGTGTTGTGGCTTATTCTCGTTGTGTTGTGGCTTATTTCCGTTGTGTTGTGGCTTATTTCGTTGTGTTGTGGCTTATTTCCGTTGTGTTGTGGCTTATTTCGTTGTGCTGTGGCATGTTTCCGTTGTGTTGTGGCTTATTTCCGTTGTGTTGTGGCTTATTTCGTTGTGTTGTGGCTTATTTCCGTTGTGTTGTGGCTTATTTCCGTTGTGTTGTGGCATGTTTCCGCTGTGTTGTGGCTTATTTCCATTGTGTTGTGGCTTATTTCGTTGTGTTGTGGCTTATTTCCGTTGTGTTGTGGCTTATTTCCGTTGTGTTGTGGCATGTTTCCGTTGTGTTGTGGCTTATTTCCGTTGTGTTGTGGCTTATTTCCGTTGTGTTGTGGCATGTTTCCGTTGTGTTGTGGCTTATTTCCATTGTGTTGTGGCTTATTTCGTTGTGTTGTAGCTTATTTCCGTTGTGTTGTGGCTTATTTCGTTGTGTTGTGGCTTATTTCCGTTGTGTTGTGGCTTATTTCCATTGTGTTGTGGCTTATTTCGTTGTGTTGTGGCTTATTTCGTTGTGTTGTGGCTTATTTCCGTTGTGTTGTGGCATGTTTCCGTTGTGTTGTGTTTGCTTTTTACATTTCGTTGGGTTGTGCACTACTGGGCCACCGTACAAACTGGTTTCTTGAACATGACACTGAGTTCACTATATTGGCATCCACAGTCACCAGATCTCAATTCAGTAGAGCACCTTTGGGATGTGGTGGAATGGGAAATTTGCATCATGGATGTACAGACAACACATCTGCAGCAACTGTGTGATGCTATCATGTAAATATGGATCAAAATCTCTGAGGAATGTTTCCAGCACCTTGTTGAATCTTTGCCACGAAGAATTAAGGCAGTTCTGAGGTCAAAAGGATCCAGCCCCTGTACTAGTAAGGTGTCTCTAATAAAGAGGCCAGTGAGTGTATATACATAGTGGAACATAATTCATTTTGTTGTGTCATTAGGTGAAAAGATCCAGAAAAGTCCCTTCTGTGATTAAATATGGAAAGTATGTCGACAGTGCAGCTATTAGAGCATTCATGTATGGAAATCAATCTTGAAAGCCAGTCATAAATGCTCAGCACAACAACATTAGGTTTAGTTGTATGCAAATACATAGAAACAAATTTAGGTTTCTCATTTGGATCCTCCACATAAAAATTGTAGATGAATGAAAAATGGAACGGATAAGAGATTTTTGTGTGTGACCTGGAGCTCCGTTAATGAGGCCAAAGGAGATGAGCCTGCAGCAAACCAAAGCCGTTTGTGCGGGGAAGAGACACAGGGGTACTCACAGAGTACACTGTGTTTCCAAGTCTGCATCTCAGGAGAACACACACAGTATGCAAAAGAGGGGATCTTGGAAGAAGATCCCTTCGGCACAAAGGGAAATTTCTGATGAGGGGTTCCCATCTAGTGAAACCTGTTTCACAGTGGCAGATCCACAAAGACAATGCCAGACAAAAATAAATTACACAAGATGCCTTTTTGTGCATAAGAAAATTATGTTTTGGACAGTTATGAAAAGCTCCGTAATACTGTGGGTGGAAAATATCAATTATAACATTTGCTTCTTTGCTGCAACTACTCCCTCTTGCACGATAAAAGAACAACTGAACTGTAGGCACACAGAGGTGCTGATAGTGATCAAAGCATGCTGGGAAAGATGTGTGTGTGTGTGTGTGTGTGTGTGTGTGTGTGTCGGGGGTCTGCCCACTGTCATACATGTAGTGCAAAAGGGGTTAATCTGATTGGTCAATATCTCATGGTCATAGTAACAGTAGCAATTGCTTGGCAGATCGGAAAGGATTGATTACTGTGACGTGAAAAGGATTCACACCAGTTAATATTTCAATTGAGAACTGAGGCACGTAATCTGCTTTAAATACATCATCCCATAATGAGTGCAATCTCATCCTCATGCCGAGGTTATTATTTCACTGTGTGGAGGAACAGTTTGGCAGCTAAATGAGAATTTGGCCGGTAACAGCATTTTAACATTTTCACAGCGTGACCGGGAAAACCTCTAGCAGCGGGTGTGTGTCACAGCAGAATTCCGGCGCAGGAATAGGCAAGGTTGTCGAGCGGTTTGCTCAACCTACAACCTGATTAATAGGTGCCATTAAGCCAAAGCCCAAAACTGTGAGTTACAACAAACCAGCACCCATCTCTTGAACTCAGCCAATCCATTTACAGCAGACAGATTTAATGTTTGTAAGGCAGTGGAACAGAGGGGACTAAAATGGGAATGCTGTGAAATAGAACGCAGAGTTCTCAGGCATTTTGAGCAGGGAAATCCCATGACTATTCCATGACATTTCCTATCATATATTATTTAAAAAAAATAATAATAATTAAAGAGACTGATGTGGTAGAAAACAAGTTGTATTCTTTAGTTCCAGAACCGTACCTGTAAGGCAAAATATTGCCATCATATAAAATTAATAGGGGTGTAACGGTTCACAAAATTCACGGTTCGGTTCGATACGATACACTTGTGCCACGGTTCGGTTCGGTACGATTCGGTACGTTTCTGATACAGCAAAAAGAAAGAAATGCCAGAGAAATTTCCTTGATTAAATTTTTTTTATTATATTTTTATTAAAACTAACATCATAAAGTATGATATTTTTTAACTTTGAGCAATGATGGAGCTTGACTTTTCTTAGGAGCTTATAAAACAAAACAGCTCCTTGGACAAAAGGAAATGTAATATTGTAGTAGTTATAAACAAAGGTTTATTTTAGTTCAGATTAACATTTGAGGGCAGCAATTGTATTCATAATGTCAAAATAAAACCGATGTAATGTTACTTGAAAGCATTATAGCCTACTATTCCTGCCAAACTTCCATGGTTACAGTTAGTAGTGTTACTACAGTAAATCCATGGTGAATGTTGCTGATCTGTGGACACTGAATAGTTCATTCATGGCACAATGTTTCTTCCTGGTTTCCACGTCAGCGCTGTTTGATCCGTTAATAACGGAGAAATGCGAATGTTTCTCACTAGATCTCGCAGTGATGTTATTACTTCAGTGGCGAATTCAAATGCTTTCTTTACTGGATTTCGCTGTGTAGTAACAGTGCTGATGATTAGATCGGCTCGCGCTGCATTGGTCCAAACTGATAAACGGTCCGTCAACCACACAATAACGAGTGGTTTCGTTCCGCTTACATTACATTTGCCATTTGATGTTGGGCAATGTTGTGGTCACGCCAGCGTCTCTAATGAGCGCGCTTGCCAGTTGCCACGCGCGACGAGCCTAAATTTGAAATAACGAAATTTTGGTCGGCAGGAAAAATGGTCCAACGGTTCGGTTCAAAAATGCGTACCGAAAACCGAACCGAAAATTTTAAATAATTGCCTCCCTTATAAGGCAATGTTGCTTCAGTATGTAAAAAAGGGTTTAAAAAACCCCTGAATTGAATACAGCTATAAAGTATTTAAAAGCTCAGTTAAAAAGTCACAGTATTTTTAGTTCCAGGCTGAAATAAAGATTGTTGACAAGTCTTTAAATACATGCTTTCTTCACTTACCCAGCATGCCCTTTTATATAAGATTAAGCAGTAGACCAACAACATCATTTGTATACTGTTCTTTTTTAATTTATAAACACGATCATATAGTGAATGAAGGAAAATACAAGTAGAATTGTGTGTATATTTAAAATACTGCATAATGTACAGGTTAATATATCCTAGAAAACACTGTGGCACTACCAAAACATTGCTCTAATTGTTTGATATAACCGTAATGGCAGCATCAGTTAAACAATGGCATGAGTCTCGGGCAGGACTATCTGTTCTTCCAGTTACTAGAAAATGGGCGTGATCCCATGCATCGTATTCAAGTACATCGTATTTGAGTACTATTTTTGAGATCTACTTCAGAAGACTGAATATACTGCATTTTTAATGGACTTTTTTTTGTGTGTGGAGCATTACAGCCATTGGTCACTATAGAGCGCAACAGTGCCCGTCCACTTTTTCAGCTGAGTTGTTTCCTGAGGTATTTTTTCCATTTATTTCATCCATTGCGATTTCAAAAAAGTCTTTGTTAAAGCATTATACGCCATGAACCAAGCCAATCAGCTACGAGGTGAATCATAACTTTAAAAACTTTGATTTGAAAAAAAAAAAGTATTTGAAAATCGGACAAAAATAGAAGGTAAAAGACTGTGAACTTAACGGCTTTAGAGATAGAAAGAACTACAATCCCATTAAGCTTTGCGAACAGCATAATCAATTTAATAAACAATATTTTAAGTTTATTGCAAAATATGCATTTATTTTAATATTGAAGTATTTTAAGAGCATAGGGAGGCCGACTCGATTATGTAATTTGCAGCGCTTAATGGGAGTGGGAGGAGCTAACGAGATCTTTGGCATGTTTTGCTTGTTTCGACTCTCAGATTAGTTGAGTTTTCTGTACAGCATCATGGGTAAATGTAGTTTTTCACAAATTATTTTAAAACTAAGTTGAAATAATGATTTACAACCTCATAGCTCATAGTAAGGCTGTCTTTAAAGCTACATTGTGTGATTTTTACCCCCATCTAGCGGTGAAAAGGTATATGACCATCCAGGGAATATTAGTTTCTGTTCCTCTCAATTTCGATTTCGTTTGAACTCCTACGGTGGCCAATGGAGTCCAAGATTAACATGGCTTCCAGTACGAACTCCTCGACACGGTGCCATCGAGTGTTAAAACGCGAAAGGCGAAGCTTGATGTCCCTCTTTGGCTAATGTACTTTCAAGATGGAGGGGCAACATGGCGACCGACATTAGAACCCCTTACCCGTATGTATTTTCAATGGCATATTATACACTCACGAGAATACTTTATTACTTGAACGAAGTAAATATACATTAATGAGCACATATATTTTTGAAAGAACTAAGTGTTTTTAGCTAAGAATAAACTAAAAAAGTTACACAGTGTAGCTTTAAAGGTTTATAAGTTATCGTTAAAAATCGATTTCCCTATGGATAACCGGAACCCGACTGTTGCACTCTATAAATTCATGATCTGGGAATGAGCAGCCTGAATATTCTGCTAAATAACTCGATGGGAAAAATCGATGTTTTGAGCAACAGAAGAGTAGATGGTGACATACTTTGAATTTCTTAATTTCAAAAGCCAAGGCTGTATACAAAAACACACAACATCCTGCAGTATTCACAGGGATGCCGTCTCAATGATAACACCAACATGTGAATCAGTCTTACCTTTGCGATCTGCACGCACCAGTTGAGCAGCAGCTGGGAGCCGATGTTCTCCTGGTGCTCATGTACGTAGTCCAGCAAGCAGCCGTGGGGCATGAGCTGAGTTACCAGCTGAATAGTGGGACTCAAGCAGACCCCCAACAGACGCACTAAATGAGGATGCTCCATGCTGGCCATGATCAGCGCCTCCTGGAAGCCAGAGACAGAAAAGATCAGGTCACTGCTGAATTTTGAATTATTTTGAATTGCACTTCTGGTTTGGGGAACTTCCACTCAAAAAGACTGAAACAAATAATCCTTATCAGCCAGTTTGACTGTCAATTTCCCTTCCTGTTTAATTTTCAGACATCAGAAGAATAACATAATGGTATTTGAATGTGATATGGTGACATTATGAAAAGAGACAACATATACAGCTCATTTTTGGCCTGCTCTCCCGATTTAATTTATGATATAGCCCATGAATAATTCACTGGAATGCACTATAAGATTCACTCATTTTTTCTCCCCAAATCCTCACATCTCTTTCCGGGTGTTTTCACACGGATGCTTTAAAATGTAATTGTCTCCCCTTTTCACTCCTTATCCCTATTAGCAGTGTTTACTGGAATGTTTCTAAAGCAGGTAAATACAATATTTGTTATCTGTCAAAATGACGGAAAGCACTTTGAGATAGTATCACTCAATGCTAAAGTTAATTAACATTTTTGATTAAGGCAACATATTTTACATCATACAGACATATATCACTACAGTGATTCTTAACACGTCTGTACTATTGCTGCGGAAATAATCAAGCTTTTGGGGTTATCCGTGGTCTGTTCAAGTAATTTGCTTTTACACTTTTAAATTTCCTTTTAATGTTTGATGGTTGAAGGGTGAGTAGAATAATGTCACTTCATTGTACATTGCTTATTATTGCGTTCATAGAGCGAACCCTTCACTGACTGTTTACAGTTTAACGGAAGTTACTCCAATAATTTGCATAAAGCATTATGGGGTGTAGGAAAAAGGTGCATATAAAGCATAACAAGTCTCTCTGCAAATGCCATTCTACTCTTGCCTCCTACAGCGACGATGACCTCCATTAGTGACGGCTGGCCTGTCTTACTCAATTAGCCATATGTTTCAAAAGTATATACAGTTTTATGTGTTGCAACGGAGACAGGGATGAGTAGCTCTTCATCTTGCCTGCTTATATGTATGAGCACAGATATCAGTTATTGAACTGTTCTCTCTGCAGATCATCCCTTCCTATTTTCAATACTACTTTACTATATTTAAAGTCGAGATAAATTACATTTACAACTCATGTTATGTCTGTAATATGATGCATTTAAGTATATTAAAACGATATATTAAAAAAGATCTGAATGTGAGCCAGCTCAATGGAAAGTATGGTTGTTCAAAAATAATAATGTATTTATTATTATTGCCATAACATTTATTATTTAACCTGACACTTTGATTACTTCTGTAATTATTAGAATCGCATTTATTTGAAATACATTTTTGGAGACATTATACATATATTT